>PVKM010001896.1:0-70997 GCA_004027735.1 Carollia perspicillata
GTGGTACAGATACACAGCATCTTTATACAAATCTCATTTATCTTCATTCAAAAATACATCATGTAGAGTACAAATTTAAACTGATGCTGAGGGGACTAACTTCCTCTAGTGATGTGTGGATGCATTTCCTCATTGAAAATTTATAGAAATCAAACTATAGTTAAAATACTTAAAATATTATAAGCATTTTTATTCAATAAATAAAAATGTAACAGGAGCTATTACCTAACTCACAATCCTGCAAAATTGGGACTACCAATCCAGTTTCACAGAGAAAAAGCAGGCTGCACAAGCTCACAGCAGAGTGGTCCCAGGAACCCACAAGCCACCACAGCGCCATAGGTGCATCACCGTGCTGCTGCCCCCAACACCAGTCCCACACCGTTAACAGCTCTGCAGTAAGTCTCCCTTCTACCTTTTTCCTACTTCTCTTTCTATACCATCTTTTTTATGACAGTCAAGATATAGCTGCCACAACAAAATTCCTGGGTTCTCCCAATAATTGCCACATGGATTGTTCTAAAACTCTATGTACCTCTACATATTTTTTAATGTCCAAGAATATCAGGTCCCTCAAAAGTTTAGTTCACCGATGAAGCAGACTACCACTCGCTACCCCTCCTTGAAAACAACAGAAAGGACTCCTAAGTGAACTTTCTCGACCCTGACTTCCACCTTTTTGTCTCTATGCCACTTCTCATGGTTGCTGGTGTCTCACTGTCAAAACTACTCTTCCTACAGGGTCTTCTGGTTTCAAAGCATACTATCAGCAGGATTTTCTTGTTTATCGGTAGTACTTACAATAAAACATTATGCTATTGCCCTACTACTTTTCCAAGTTGAAATAACTGGAATACATCAAATTTCACGTGTTCTTAATTCTCTACTAGTATCCAGTTATTTACACATCCAAGGATGTAATTTGAAATATACTTTCCTTAATACACCAATATACCAATACTCTAGGCAGTCAAAGAAGTTAACTTTGGAAAACACATGTTATTGATTTACAGTCCTTACTCGTTGAAGTAGTTTATCTCTGTAGTGTTCTACTTGCTCCTGAAAGCTCTGGCCTGGTTTCTTGGGTCTTTTTCCAGATTCCAATTCATCCTGAAACTTCATAACTTTGAGCTGTGAAGTAAGAGATGAATGTTTTTCAATACTCTAGTTTTTCAAGCACTGCTTTGCTCCTTCTTAAAAAAACACCATATGACCTCACTTATATGTTGGACTCTAATGAACAAAATAAACTAACCAACAAAACAGAAACAGAAGCATGGATACTGGGAATAGACTGACAGCTGTCGGTGGGGGGGCTGGAGAGGGGACTGGATGAAAGAATGTGAAGGGATTAAGTAAAAACAACATATATACAGAGCCCAGAGACATAGACAACATACAACACACAACACAGAGGGAACAGTGTGGTAACAGCCCGAGGGAAAGAGGGGTGGGGACAGTGATGTTGGACAAAGGGAGGAAAATGGGGATGGAAGGAGACTTTGCTTGGGGCAATGGGCCCATGACACAGTGCAGATGATGTTTTATTGAGTTGTATATTTGAAACCTGTACTCCAATAAATTCAATTTAAAAAATGTCTGTTATTTGAAAAAGTGTGTAAAACGAAAAACCATAAATACAGCAAGGTAGCAGCTGATAAATACTTGGTCCAAATAGAGCATCAACATGAAACTCCCTTATGTGAAAGCCACTTGTCAGACCAGCCCAGCTCTGCAGCGATCAGGCGCAGACCCGCACACTCTTGGCACCACCGTGGGAGACACAGCCCAAAGCCATGACTGTGGTTCACGCCCTTAAGAACTTATTACCTAAACACAATGATAACGAATTTGGTATCTGATTCTCCAAAGACCTACATTTTAAAATTAGAATTTGGTTCACCATGCAAATCCCAAAAGAGTTAAGTTGTGAAGGTAAGCACTGTAAGAGCAAGGGAAACAACCGTCATGTGTCTAGCAAAGAAAGGAGAGGCTAGATGGTCAAAGGGCACAAAGGATGAAAATGTGTCTACTAGGGAATGTGCACACACACACCACAAAAATACAAATACGGTGTGAAAATAACGTTCATAAAAACCATCCAAATGAACAAAAAAGCTGAATTACAGTTTTCTTCTCTTCATGCCGATAAAGAAAACATTTGAGAACAACCAGTTTTTTTGACATTTTAAATTATCAAAATGTCACTTCAATAATCAAGAAAATACATCTTTAGTGAACTCAGTCTTTGTTTCTACTCTAATAATTCCATCAGGTCAGTAGGGCAGAGTTCAGTAAGGCTGGGAGGAGTTCTGAGTTACAAATTCCATGAAGGGTATATCCTGATACAGCCCAGGAAAAATGAATCAACTTAACTTTGAAATCTGTCCTCTAAACTCATAATTGACCTCATATGATTCTGTGTAAGGTTAAAACACTATGCCTTCTGTTAACTTTTTGGCTTGGTGATATCTGAGAAAGGTGGACAAGAACTTGTAACAGCCCAACGGATGAGTAGGTAGAAAGTGGAAATAAGGTAACCAACGTTAACAGACATTATTAGTGAGTAAGAGGAATAACACTGACACAGACTAGGTATTCAGGAAAGAAAAAAAAAAAAACCGTTAAAGGAATGGACAGAGCATTAAAATTCACTAATGTGCACATTTCAAATTATGGACTGACTGCTACACTATTGCTAACATTTACTGGGACTGTTTCATCACCTTGGGGTAAGGAACAGGAAGTTCTCGTTATAAAACCCTTCTCACTCCAACATGTCTGAACACCCATGGTAATAAACAGAGGCATTAAAAAAGGAGGGGCTAGAAAGAGGGAAAAGTTTGCTGGAGACAGTCTGGATTTTCCCATAAGTTTTCCTCCCCCTCACTGTTAAGCCCCAATTAATATTTACTCTCTCCTTATCACTAAAGGTACATATACTTAAAATAACAGCCTACTATAATAAAATGTATACAACTTGAACATGCCGGAAAATGTCTTACATTCCCTAGTTATATACTACATATACTCAAACTGTAATGGACCTCATAATGCCAGATATAATCGATTCAGAGGATCTCCTATGTGCCAGGCACTAGAGATACAATGATAAACAGAAAACAGACATGGTCCTCTCCCCTCATGGATATCACAGCCTATTGGGGAATACAGACATTAAGCAAGCAATAAAAATAAAAAAAAAAACAGAAAACATAATACACACATCATAATACATGTAAAATCACAACAGAAATAAACAAGGAGAAGTAAGAAAATCCAGAAGAGTAAGAAAAAGGATACAGGAAGAGAAGGAATGCTTGCTAAAAAGGCCTGAAGGAAGTCGGCTCTTATAATGGTTTTTGGGCAGAGAGGGAACAGGATGTACCAATGTGTGACGCCAAGAGGAAGCCTAGTTCAGTAGAAAAAGAGAAAGGTCAGTGTAGTTTAAGTGTCATTGCAATACTAACCTCGATTTCACGAAGTTTAGCTCTTTTTTCCTCACTCATTTCGGAATACTTAGAGAACTTGGACTCAGTCATTTCTTCTTTGATTGGATTGGAGTACAAATGATGTTCTTCAGATTTGCTACTTTGAGTATCTTCTTCATCTTCACTTTCTTCTTCTTGACTTTGGAAGTAAGCAGAATACAATGCATGTCAAGGCAGCGAAAAAAAGTGTGTTTTATAGTCTGGCTTAAACTGCATTAGAGGTTAAATAACAGTAACAAAGCATAAGAAGAGGCAATTCTTCACCAAAACATTTTTTACAAAATATTTGACCAACCAATAGAGACGATTTTATGAAAGTTACGTTTCCTCCACAGAAAAGGTTTGGGCTTCAACATAAATCACACTGTAAAAAATTCTGCTTATGTTAGGTGTGCCTTTCATTCTGCAACAAGCTCTCCTTGCAGCAGTTAAATAAAGTCACAGTTCACAGTGATTTCATTCAGCTTAATGTCTACCCTTCCTTCAACAGAACCAATAAGCTAGAATACATGAGTTTGAGGAACATAAAGTTACTATGAAACGATGCAGCATGCGAAGATCTTATTTGATTAGTGTATAATCCTAGGAATAAGGAAACCAATGTGTAAATTTTAAATACTGCTACACACAAGTGATTCTGAAAGCTGTGCTGGTTCTGTCGGATAGGAAGAAAATGATGAAGTGACTATCATGGGAAGGGATACAAAGAAGAACCAGAAGCAATCTAGTTGAAACAGACAAGAAGCACTATGTGGAAAGCTGGTCACCACTGCTGGAGTAAGATTTAGAAAATGTTCTTTAAGCACAAAAAAAAAAAAAATGAGGGGCTTAAAACAGGAGGAGCTGTGTGTTCTGGGACTGGACTTTGTATGTGTACATGTTAACTCTGGGCAAAACAAGTCATCCAAACCCAAATAAACTCTGAATGTTTATGTATATAAACAAAGTTCCTAATAAGCAACATAGAAATACTAATATTACTGGCTCAGCCTAGTAAATATGCCCTTTCTCTTTAGCACTTGAGCCTGAGAAGCCCTTATAAGTTGGTATTTAGGTACTAAATATATTCTACTATAAGTAGGAATCTTTTTAGTGCATAAACAAAACTATCCGTAATAATGTGAAGACGGTATAAACAAATTCTTTCCAAATAAAAATTTAATATTTTAGAATCTGATAAGACTTTCACATTGAATGAGAAAAATTTAAGCAAGGCAAATAAAAATAAAGTACTGGCAATTTAGAATCACAAAAGACAAGCTACTAAGAGAAGACTAGCTTTTTAATTTCTCATCCAAAGGTCTTTTCCAGAACATAACTAAAGTGCTTTATAAATTTAATACTCTTAGAGTCCCACAAATCATTAATATCACATATAGATACAACTCAATACAATATTTAGGTAAAGAGGAAAAAGTCAAAACCAACTATTAAAAAAACTATTATTTTTGGAAATAAACCTTTCAATATTTCTAATTAACTTGTCAGACACTTCCTAAATGCATTTTTAAGTTAACATTTAAAACAAGAATTTGTTTTGTGGTGCCTAAAATTTCTACAAGTGTTTCGGATGCTTTTAAAAGGTTAAACTGTCTATGGCCATACCACCCTGAACACACCCGATCTTGTCTAAAAGGTTAAACTCTGTGTGTGCGCATAAAATGCAGATGTTTATTGAAGGATTACTCCAGAAAGGGTTAATCAATAAGGACATGACACAGTTAATTGAATTGTGGTATCTATGTAACAGAAATGTTTAAATTCCAGTGTTATTTACATTTATTAAAATTTTTTTTAGCAACTTCAAATACTCCTTGGTAAACTTTCTTGTGCACTCATCTGAATGATTCAGCAGACAAATATGCAGACTGACATGAAATAATACCCATGACACTAGAGTGACAAATATAGGTCAGAAATATTATGTACAGTATTGTATAATTTATGTTTAAAATAGATGTCCTTGTTTTTTTATATAAAAGAAAGGATCTAGATGACCAGACATTAAACATTAACCATATTATTAAGACATTAAATGAGCTACACCACACTTCAATAATTTTAAATATATAATATTTTTAAATTGCTATTTTAATTTTTCAAGGCCCAAGCAATGTGTCCTAATTGGTTTTGAGTTCAGCTCTTATGGTACCAATTTTAGGTTCAGATCTCATCACAACTTCATCTCGCTCGTCTTTAAAGAAATGGAAATTCAAGACACTGAACATATATAGAATTCATTACAATTTATGCTATATTACTATTTGGAACTTTTCTCTAAAACACTGGTGTTTTCTCTAAAACATATTTTTTTTTAAACCACATCTCTGCCGCAATACAGTAATTACTTGTGGAAAAAGCAGTTCCTTAGTAAAAAGGCATTTTGGACTCAGCCACTAGAGAGCAGTAGAGAGACACAGGAAAATTTCAAGGATCAGAAAGTTGTACATGAAAAGCTGTTTTTCTTTGTACTTTCATAAAATTACTTTTATGATTTAGAGCTCCTAGAAAAATCAAAACATAAATTATATTTTTAGTGATTCATGCTTTATTATATGAATCTATGATTATTCTACTCTTAATGCTAAAATGCATTTATATTCCAAACATAAATGCAAATATCAAATTTATGGGAAAAAATATCTTCAGAAACAAAACCAACAGAACAATATTTGGGCTCTGCAATAGCTTTTCCATCCTTACTTTCCCCTAAATTAAATAATCTTTTTATGAGGACACATACTTGTTCTTGAAGCAAAGATTCCACAATGGTGAGATGTTTATTAATGGGATTATAGATATAAAAAGGGTAAAGAAAACCACTGTTTTCCAGCAAACTGAACTGTTCCCAATTCCTATACTCCTAAACAGCCTCAGACAGCTATGTCCATCAGCAAACCATATCTGTATTTTGTAAATATTCTGTCATAACCATTGCTGACTTGTTTATAATCACACCAACATTCTTATGGAAATTACTGCTAACTTTTCCTCATCGTATCAAACTGTGTTTCCACAAATACTGATCAACCGTATTTCCTTAATGATCTAAATGGTACTAATACCCATCTACTGAATCCATATTATGCCCAAATCTTGCTGGGACACAAAGGTCCCTTTGTTCACTCTTCCATCTGAGAGCAATGAAAGGACAAAGATTAAAAAAACGGGAAACGCTGCTTTGTGCTCTTGATGCCATCTCTTTTCCTATTTAAAAATATTAACTTCCTTCACAATGATTTATAAAGGTGTCAAGTACTATCTAAGAACTACTAATATAAACTTGCAGGAGAATTTGGGAGCAGGGATTCCTATAATTACATTTGATGTTAAATACAAAAAAACAATTTTTGGGTAATTACCGAAGAGCAAAATTCAAAATTATAATTTCTTAATACATTAAAGGAAAACATCTCTTCCTTTTAATCTTAGTTCTTTTGAGGATTTTACATTTAAATAACAGAATGCTCACAAGGCAATATGTGTTTTTCCAGCAATGTACAATCCAAAAGAAAAGAAGTATAACCTTGCTGTTCACATTTTAATAATCACTTTCTCTGAAGCCAAAACAAAGATTTAAAATAAATGCAGGTGACTATTTAGCAACTACAAAGTGAGAATGTAATACCTCAACTCAAAAGCAAAGTGTAACCAAATGTAGCACGACCAGAAATCTAAAGCTCTTTATTCACTGGAAAAACAATGGAGAACTAAAAATGATCCTTATAAGTTGTTTAACAGTGAAGTTTCTCTATTCGCTATTATTTCAAGTACCTTTTAATGAAAAAGGGAACACATATGCAGTAACAAGCTGAGTATATTCAAAACTTAGATTCTTACTTTTGATTTTCTTCTTCTTCTGATTCTTCATGCTGGTCAAATAACTCCCATTTAGAAGTTGTTACAGCTGAATAGAAGGGAAAAGAAGCTGTAATTCCATAAGGTAAATTAACATTTTTGCAGAAGCAAAGTAGAAACCCAGCTTTAGAACTGAAATTTTATATTACAGAGGTTATCTATCTTTATCTATTCTTTCTGAATGGCCGTTTCTATGCTAAATCTATTTCTTTCCTCTTCACACATACACTATAACTTTATTCGAATTCATGAAGTGACAAATAATGTTATTCTTATTTCTGTGCTGGATGATTAAAATTCATTTCATTAGAACCTACAAATACTAACCATTACAGATTATGAGCACTGGCATACATGTCCAAGCAAGTACGAAAGGCAGATCAGAATGAGCACCATGGGAGGGTCAAAGCTCAGTTGCTCTGAAACTGACCTCTAAGTAAATTTACAAATAGTCTCCCTCTACATTTTCTACTGAAATGTCTTAACCTGAAAGGTTTTTAGTGATTTCTCTAATTACTCTCAAAGCATAAAAACTAAAAGACCCAAGGAAATTATAACAACCACAATGAAAACTTAGCCACTAGACATAAAATATGGTAACACTGGGTCTTAAGGTTGAAACTTTGTAAAACGCAAAAGGAAAACACACTCAAACATACCCAAAGTACTGAGTTTTTTAAAGCTCAGTATTTGATTTTACTCACCCTGTGCTTCCAATTCAGATTCATCTACAGCTTCCCATTTTGAAGGGGCAACTTTAAATATAGGCTCATTCTTCTTGGAGTCTTCGGTAGCATCCACTATTGAGGAAAGATAAGCCATTAACCCTTACTTCTAGGGGACAACCCTAACTTCTAGAGTCTGTTAGTGTTTACTGTAACAGCAATTTTCAACCAGTGTGTCCCAAAATTTTTAAAACATGAAATAATACCTGACTATTTAGTCAGGGACACTGACTTCTTTTCCCTTAGATTGCAAAATTAAAAAAATGGCAACAGCCAACAAACAATAGCCGTCCAGTGTGAATGAGTCAAAATTATATCTATTTATTTTGTCTTTGGTGTTCCCCAGAATTTTAGTAATTGGTTTATGTGTGCCATGAGATGAAAGAGCTGAAAAAAGCTGCACTGTACTATTAAAAAGTAAAATAAGGCCACACATGAACCAATAACTTGAGTGCCAAAAACAACGATTATGATTAATCTAATCCTCTGCGTCTGAAATCCAATTTTTAAATAGTATATAAATCAACTCAGAACACATAGGTTATTATTTCAAGCAAATGGAGAAGAAAGTAAAATAATATTTGATACCTTTACTTAATTACTGTTTAAACCACAGACTTTAGAAACTGTTCAATATCTTAACAGAATTCAAATGTAATGACGATTATGTATAATTCTTATTTCTAAAACTGATTTTAGGCAGCTAGAAAAACTGAACATATTAGTTAGGAAGACTAATAATAAAAACAGAACTGATCAAACCAGGCACCTGAGATTATGAAAATAAGCGCAAAATTCTACCTATACTTTCCTGACAATTAAGACAAAAGGAAAAATTTGTTCATATAAAAGGCTAACTGTCCAAACAAAGAAATGTGACAAGAAAACCTTCTTGGCACAGTTAATTATATTTCTGACTATATGAATTTCGAAAAGGCAGAAATAAGAAACAGAAAAAAGTTAATGTCTGACACCTTAAACAGAAATTATAACCTTTTTCCTTATCAGCTTGTGTGGAAATTAAAGTTTTGGAATCAAACTTATTAGCTAGATTTAATCAGTCTGAAATCTGAGCTTACAAGGTACTCCATCAAGATCATCATCAAAATTCTTTATAGGGACTCCATCAAGATCATCAATGGGAGCAGCATCAATAGGAATTCCATCCACATCTTCTAAAGGTGCGCCATCGAGCTCTTCCTCAATAGGAGCACCATCAAGGTCATCTGGTACATCCTGTGGAGACACACATACTGTAGTATTGTAACATTTTCTTTAACTTGCTGAAGTCGTATTTCTAAAGGTTAATCTGCAATCCAGTACAAACCAACCAACTGAATACCCACATGCCCAGGTCCGAAGTGAGGACACTGTAATATATTTTATCATCCAGTCAACAAAGAAGCAGCAGTCATTGTGCATTATTTATCAAATATTTACCAAGGGCTTACTGATGCCATGCACCGTGTGAGGCTCTGCAGATACAAGGGTGAGTAAAAACACACTTGGTCCCTTGGTCCCTTCTGTCATAGAGCTTAGAATTTGGGAGGAGAGGGGAGCCAAGCAAACAGTTCACATACAACTGCAACTAGGGTGACTGCTATAACAAGGAGGATACTATTGATATCACAGGGTATCATTCTATTAGAGTAGATGGTAAGTAGGCATATATGAGAAGTACGTTTCACCTACAGAGGTTAGAGAAGAAACTATGAAGTTATACTTAAATTCAGGTCTGAAGATCTCAGGTACAGAAAAGATGTTCTAGAAAGAGGGGGAAACATGTACACCGGTCTATGGTAGGAGGAAACTGTATATTTAAGAAATTGAAACAAGGACCATGTGGTTGGAGCAGCAGGGAGGTCGATTAGGAGGATCTTATAAGAATGAAAGGGAAAATATGATAGCTGGATTAGAATTACAGAAATAAAGATGAAGGATTCAAGAACTAATGAGGAGGTAAAAAGCACAGAATGGTGATGAAGAGAACCCACTATCATTGTGGTACATCTTTTCATGTAAATATTTACTATATAGCTATCTTTAGTCAAACAAAGTGAAATTGTGCCATATATATTGCTCTATTACTTGCTTTTTTATACTAAAATATTCTCATGTCATCAAATAAAAAACCAGTTACCAATTTTCACATAAGGACACAAAACAGAATTCCTGTTACACGTAATCTTAACCCCTGGGTTCTTGCAATTCCAGTAACAAAATCCACTATTTAGTGGTGAAGAGCAAATATTTTCACAAAGAAATGCTACATCTCTAACATATCACATCTCCATGGAAGTAAGTTTTTAAATAGTCAGACAAGGTGCTAGCCAGGTTAGTAAGAGCATTGTCCTGGTAACGCCAAAGTTGCAGGTTCAATCTCTGGTCAGGACATATACAAGAATCAACTAATGAATGCAGAAAAGTGGAACAACAAATCTATCTTTCCCTCTCTACCCCTCTCTCAAATCAATAAATAAAGTAATCAGACAAATACACTGAGTGCCTACCTCTGTTTCCTTTTCTTCAATAATATTTACAAGTCCTAAGAAAATATTTTGTAGTTTGATCAAAAATGGTTCTGGATAAATTGCCCAGTCTTCCCATGCTCTAAAGCATGTCATTACCCGTTGCTAAATAAACAGGAAAAAGACAATGAATTATTATTTAGGACAATATGTCTCAAACTTTATCACATGAAAATTAACACCACAATTTGCTAACTTTTTCTTTAAACCAACATTTTTAAAATTTAAAGAAAAAAACTATCATTGCCAAGTTTTTAACAAATCAATGCCACATTTTAATTTAAAAAAACTCAAAATAAATATAATGAAAAAGAAACAGTTATTATTTGCCCTTGATCACTAAGACCAATGTCCCATATATACTAGTGGTACACATAAGGCCACATTCTAGGACATACTTACTATCTTAGAAACTTGTAAAAGCTGGAGAGCAAAGTAGGCAAGTTTTACCCACATTGCTTTATGATCCAACGAAGTACTTCCTAATTATAACACCTTTTTCTGGCCCATCCCTAAGCCTCTCTATATAAACTCTACTTATGGGCAACATGTAAAGTCAACACATTTTTAAGTGGAGTTATTTGTTTGAATCCTCTAAATGATGGCATCATTGGGCATCTTCACAAACTAAACAATTTCCTTACAAAAATCTTCTTACCATGAAAGTATATCTATTTACTCAATTATAAAGTTTTCTGTTTGGTTTTTCTTAACATTGGTTTGCAGCTTGAAGTTATAAAACAATAATGCATATACTTTATAAACATGAATAACTAAAATGTATGTTCCTAATACAAATTATACAAGTCATGGACTGCTTAACAACAGGGATGCACCCTGAGGAATGCATCATTAGGCAATCCCATCACTGTACAAACATCATACAGTGCACACACACACCTAGATGGTGCAGCTACTACACACCTCAGCTCTATGGTACAGCCTACTGCTCCTGGGCTACAAGCCTGTACAGCATGATACTGCACAAAACATGGGATTAAATCAAGCACAAGAGAAAATGATATTCAAGAGGTTTATAAAGCTGCTGCCAAGTAATACAACATACTATTTTACAGCAAACTTTTTTTTAATAAAAAGAGTACACTTTAAAATAACAGTAAAAGTACAGTAAATACATAGTACTATGGATTATAGACAGTTGTATGTATGGACTGTATCCTTATATGACTGACAGCAAAGTAGGTTGGTTACACCAGCATCATTATAAACATGTGAAAATGCACTGTGCTACGATGTTATGATGGCTAAAATGTCACTAGGCTAGGAATTTTCCAGCTCCATTATGATCTTACAGAACCACTGGCACCATTTCGCGGTTCATTATTGTATGCCATTATAAAACAAGTGATCTTCTGAATGTGTTTTGAGAAAGGGGAAGACTAATATTCTATTTAAATAAAATACTTACAACTAAAACAAACACTCAGCAAAATAACATTAGATAACATATTTTAAAATTTCAGCTTTTTTTTTATAATGGAAGTAACACTGCAGTAAATTTTAAAATAATTTCTGGAACATCTAAGTTATGTTTTATACTTGTCATATGTACTTTCCTAGCCCTCCAAGGTGCTTCCCAGCCCTCACCCCTATATACAACACTAAGGCAAAAATAATGAAACAGTAAACATACCTTAAAGTTTTCAGACTGTAAATGGCCTTGAATTGTACGATAGGTAGCATTGAGGTCTGAAAATATCTGACATAACTTTGTTTCAAAACTGAAATTGAAATAATATATTCTTTACAACAGAATTTGTTCAAAAATCCCTATCTACTTCGGCATGCCAGTCAAACATAAAAGTAAAATTGGACATAAAAAGTAAATAAATAACCTTACAAGTAAATTAAGTAATCTTTTTTAAAAAAATCAAGAACTAACCAATTCTAAAACTGCATTTGAACTGCTTTAACTCTTATAATTCTGAATTTTTCTCCTACGAGATCCCCAAGAGTCCTAAGTAGCAGTTCCCTGGATTAGCTAGGGCACTTTTAGCCATTTAGTCTGATCTCTTTTTGTTTCATAAAGAAGGAAACAAAAAAGTTAAGTGACTTTTCCAAGGCAAAAAAATTAATAGCAGAGCTAAGATTAGAATCCACACCTCCAAATTTCCTTGCATAGTCAATTGCTAGAGAAAAAATTCCCTAATTCATAAAATAAACACCAAAAAGGAACTCTGGGGAACTACAGAAGAGTTATATGTTAATTACAGTGGAGCAACATGATTTCCAATTGCCTTCTAGGAAAAACATTAGCAATGAACTACAACAATGCAATGGCATCAGAAGAACACACATATTCTATAGCTAATGCTTTGTCTTTTGTCTCTTCCTTTATGTTTGCTATTATTTATATTGTTTCAGCCTATTTATTATACAACAAGTGGCTACATATTCAATAAAAACAGAGTTCCTACCATTTTAAATTCATTTAGTTCAATGAATGTAATCCAATTTTTTTTTAGAAAATCCTATGCCTATGAAGAAATTTAAATTATTTCTTATTGTTTGAGTGTCAACAAAACAATCCTCTCTTGTGAACTCCTTACCCTTAAATAATTTCAGGAATTTCACTTTATAATATTATACTTACAATTTTCTATAATATGAAGCATTGGCAACTTTTGCTGAAGAGTTGTACAAAACATCAGAAACCAAATATAATCTAGCAATCTAGAATACCAAAAGATAACATAAAACCAATTAACAAGTAAATCCATGAGCAAACAATGTATCTAAAAAAAATTTTCATACTGAATTTTTTGGAATAAGTGTCATAAGGCTAATGATTATTTATAATTTAATAATCAAGACTGATTAGAGAATAGTTATAAGAAATTCAACATCACCACAACCATGATTTTTCAGGGATAAAATTTGTAAATAATTTACATTTCAACCTGTTGATAACTTGTGTGTCAATTAATACAACAACACTGCATAAGAAAGATCTCTTCAGTCAAGTTCTTCATGTAAAAAGGAGACCAATCTCAATTCAAATAGTCAACTATTATCTCCCTTTCACTTAACTAAATGTCCCATAAAGAAAAATCATTCCCATACCTTTTTGGGAAGGGGCGTCTTTAAGATAGACAATGACTCAGTAATACAATCCACTATTTCTTCAGCAGCTTCAGCATTATTCAGACAAAAAACCATTGCATCTCCAATATCATTCTTCCTCGGAGTTAACCCCCGCAGGATTTCTTCTAATTTGTCCCTCTGTCTAAAGACAAATTTTGTAAAATTATAAATACTTTTAAATATAAATTTCAAATATCATTATAGTTTTTACTCATAAACTAATTTTCTTTAAAACCCAAAGAGTACCCAGCTGGCGTGGATCAGTGAATTGAGTGTCTGACTGTGAAACAAAGGGCTAAGCGTTCGATTCCCAGTTGGGGCACATGCCTGGGTTACGGGCCAGGTCCCAGGTAGGAGGGATGTGAGAGGCAACCACACACTGATGTTTCTCTCCCTCTCTTTCTCCCTTCCTTCCCCCTCCCTAAAAATAAATAAAATAAAATCTTTAAAAAAATAAAACCCAAATGGTAAAACAATTCTGATGATTAAACTGTGTTGAATCTGATTAGTAATAAGTCCCCCAAATATGTTACATTTTTTGAAGAACTTATATGAGGAAGAATAATTTCCCTGGATCTGGGTCTTCTCCTTCCTCTTTCTCCTCCAGAATGGCTGTGACTACCTGGTACTTCCAACCAATCTCATGAGCCAGAGTCCTAGGTAGGCAAACTTCCAAGTACTATTCAGAAGCCCAACTGCGAGGGCAGTAGGAACCACCATTCACTTTTCCTGTCTCAGGGTGGAGGGATCCTATCAAATGCCTTGACGCGGCCAGAATAGCCTGGCCTCACTTAACATGCCTTACAATCTGTCAGAACATGCCACTAGCAGCTGGGAAGTGGTAGGATTGTGGGGTGGGTTGCTGTTCATCCGCTTGCAGAGAATGGCCAGGTACTTAAACTTGTTTCTACACAAACTGCGAGAAATGCTGATGCCCTCACAACACACAACCACCACCTTCTGGCACAGCAGCACCTGCTTGGCCACAATGGCAACTAGACACCCAGGAGATGGCCTTGGCCTTCAAGCGCCAAGACCTGCCTCTCTGCCATCTTCAGCACACATTTGGAAAAAGATGCTTCTGCTTCTTAAGCTAGGTTAACCACACTGTACCAGAGCTGACTGAGCACTAATAATAACTTATGTGTCCATGGTGGCCCCACTCTGCAAACTCTGTAGAGAGGCTTTAAACAGTCAACCATCTGAACTCACTAAGTCACAGAATAAATTTTCCTCTTTAGGTTGCATTCAGAGGCAAAAATTCTAAGACTCTCGAGATAATTTCTGTAAGTATCTGAAGTATTCCACTGCCAGAGAATCACTGCTTAAAAAGATCATCACTAATTTTGTCAGTAGGAAGAGATCAAGGTCCATAGAGCACACACTTATACTTGCTAAGCAGTTTAAAATTACGAAGTATACAATGAGATGCTACCATTTAAACACGTTAAAAAAATTTAATTCAGGTTAACATCTAGTAAGGCCATTAACTAAAGCAACCATTAAAAAGACTATTCTGAATATGTAACAGAAAGGAAAACAATCTTACTCTTCCTTAAGTGCTCCCTTTTTACTAGGCTCCTCTACAAAAGCTTCTGTTTCTTGCTCTTCCGACATCCCATGCAGGTATGGATTTAATGGTGGTGGCCTCCAAAAAGATCCATTTTTGAACATACGGAAGTCTTCCGTCCGCCACTTAGTTGGAGAATCTCCCTAATAAATACCCAGAATGTTATCAGAAAGCTCCAGTATCTCAGTCAAGATTCACAAAGTAATTGATTCTACTTGCCTGCAGAATAGAGTAAAGCTTCCACCTATAGTAAACATGGGCTGGTGTCTGGTTTTCAAACAAGAATCTAAAATAAAACAAATTAAACATCATATTCTTTAACAAAGAACTGTATTCAAGTAAATATAAACAGATGAGAAATATTATTTGCCTACTGAGTTCTAAATAAAACCAAAGCAAAGACCACTGAGGAGCAATCCTTACTCATGCCCTGTTCCACCTGTGCCCTTCCTAGCCCCAGCCTCAGACTGCCTCCATGACTAAAAAATGCATGCATGTATCTTGCCGAGTCTTATACTTTTATTGAACACTCGTGTCAGATACTGTGTCTGACAATGAAGATATTTTCCCAAGATATAATTTCAAAGACAGGTTTTTAAACTACTTAAGAAAGTATTAACTGAATGTCTTAGATAGCATATCTATTCAGAAGAAAAGCAATCTCCTGTAAATCTTATTTGTTCTACTGTATCTCACGTATGAGACTCTTTCATTGAAAAGTAACAATGAAATGTATTTTCCTCCTACAGAATGCTAAAAATAATGCTATTTAATTAACTAAATCAAAATTAGATGGGAAACTGGCCAAAGATCATTCTAGTCCAATTAATTAAAACTGTCTTCTGACCCCATTGAGAAATAACCTGAAAGTTATAGAACTTTACTCTTGGAAATATTTTTAATTCCAAAATGAAGCAGAAAGTATTTTTAAAAGGCATGCCTGTTGATAAATGAAACGTGGCCCACACATGCTATGGAATATATTTCAAACTTAAAAGTTATGAAATTTGACAAATGCTACAACATGGATGACCCTTGAAGACATTACGCTGAGTGAAATAAATCAGTTACGAAAGCACAAATACTATATAATCCCACTTAGATGAGGTACATAGACTGACTTAATTCAAAGGCACAGGGCAGAATGGTGACTGCCAGGACCCAGGGGCCAAGAGAATGGGGAGTTGTTGGTTAAGTGGCACAAGGTGTCAGTTGTGGAAGATAAGAAAAGTTCTGGAGATGGACAGTGGTGACGGTTACACTACAAGGTAAACATATGTAACACCATCAACTGGACACATAAAAATGGTAATTTTTATATGGGTATTTTATCACATTGAAAAAAATGCACACCTGAACATGGGATTGTTGATTTCTCTGTTCATAATCATAGCTTCAAACATTGGCCCTTCACGTACAACAAACTCTATCATTCGATGTATCAGGGCGAGCAAATTCCTACAACAACAACAAAGTTAAAGAAAATGGATTCAGACCTACCACTATATAAAACTACACTTGACTAAGTTACTATATTGTGCAGAAAAAAATTATTCTGCTGACTAATAGAGAATTTTATACCAAAAAGTACCCTGGAGCCTTGCGCATTAAGAGGGAGTGGGGCAGTGGGGAGAGGGAGTGGGAGGGGGAGGAAAGGTGAAGGGAGGGTAGGAAATCACAACACAGCTTCATAGTAATAAAGATTTAATTTTCTAAATGGCACTTAATTTCACTTTCCAAATGTGAAACATTAAATTATGAATCACAACTAATTAGAAAGCTGCAAATACATAGTATCAGCAACTTAGAGTTTACATGTTACAATAGCCATCTAAAATCTTATACACTATCTCAGTTTTTAAAAGAAAATATTACTAAACCAAGCACCTTTGTGGTGGTATTCAAATGTTATACACATCACTATCATTTATAAAAATGTGAAACCATTTAACAAATATAAGGCCTGACCTAATAAAAAATCCATCTAACTCCTGTGATTTTTCTGGTACACATATAGCAGATGGAGTTTTCATTAAATCTGACCTTTAATGAGGCAACATCCCTTTGGACCACATTTCAAACTAGTTCACACAATTCATGACATGTATAATTTTGCCTGTGTATTCTGAATCAATGAAGCAATTATATTGCCACAGCCTCTTTCCAAATGGAGAAATGGAGTCCACTTTCCAAAATATTCCAAAACAAGGGCCATGGTGGGATGCCCTTCACATTTTTCATAACAATTACTTTTCAGTATTTAAGCCAAAAATAAACAGGTAACTTTTTAATACATTTTATGGGTTAGGCTCATAGAAAGTCTTTATTTTTAAAATCTGAAGCTGAGTCCTAAAACCATATTATACCTTATTAGACTCCAAACAGAATTTTAGACATAGACTATAGTGTCAGGTGAAATGACTCAACTTATTGTAAGCTCTTTTTAATTTTTCATTTCACCAATTCCCCAGCATAGAGTTGGCAAATAATAATTGGGAAAAGCAAAAGGATATTGGCTCTTATACAAGGCACACACTAAATTACACCTTTGGCATTCTCATCTCAAATCAAGAAATTAAGTTTATGTAACTGCTAGAATATAAATAAATATATAGTTACAGAATAAGACAGATTTTTTTGGCTCTAGAATGCCTGCTTCAGAGTACATGAACAGTAAAATAGTTTATCTCATGGTGATTATAATTATTTTCTCACAGTTTTCAAACAAACCTACTTAAGTGGACACTAAAATCTCTACATAGTGAAAAAAAAATGAATTTTTGACTACCTAAAGGGTCCCATAGAGGTCAAAAAAATTCTATGAAGGTTTAAATCTTTACAAAGGGGAAACTGCACATTTAAAAATTAGTGATTCAACTTCCAATGGTTAAAACAAAAAGCTAAAAAACATTAATTTTTAAATCTAAAAACTATTTTCTTTTATAGAAGAATTAATTGCTCTGCAAATCTGCAGTTCTTGATATCCAAATGAGAATGAATGTATTCTCAGATCCATAGTTAATGATATTATTTTGAATGAAGGGACATAGTGTGAAGTTATGATTCAGTTGCAAAACTCCCACTGGTATGTGTCAAATTAAAGTGAAGGGAAATTTTAAGTATCATAATACATAAAAATCAATTTCTAGGTGGATAACTGCTATACATTCAGAAACTTGTATGAATTAAGTCAAAAGCAATCTGATTTAGGTATTAAAGACAGATTAAAAAATAGTTTAGCAAGTTTTAAAGAAATTCTAATGGTGAATCAAGACTTTTTAGCAAAATGTACTCAACATTTAGTTCAGAAAGAAGCTGAGTCCCATGTAAAGGTACTACTTGATATATGCTTTCTGAATGCTACAAAATATTTTCCTGTGAATGATTTATCAGTAGAAGAAAAAAACCCACTACAGTTTTAAACAGGCTTGTAACTATAAAATCTATTTTTAGAAAATTTAGAGTTTAAAAGAAGTTTTAAAATGTTGCATACAATTACTTAAAATCAGAATCTGACAATTAGTTGTTGCTAACTTGAATTCAACATTATTAAATAAATGTTATCACACTCTTTTTCTTTAAAGATTGTGTGTTTCTTATTTTAAAAAGGGTGACTTTTCTACCAGAATGAAACAGTGTAGTACAAAAAGGTGACATTTCAAGTGCACTATTTTATTTTAAAATGGTAATTATCTTATTCTGGGCAACAACAACAAAAAAAATTGTTTCTCAGTTATAATAAAACCACATTTACTGGAGTTGATCGTACCAATGTCTGGTCAAAAACTGTATACTTTCCCAATCCATCCCATGATGTTTTCCTGGTCCCCCGCTGCCGCAGACAGTTCAGCTGGTGTTGCTCACCAAGGCCAATGTCAAAGAGAATTTGGTATTCTTTTGTGTTCATTTATTATTCAACCAGTGTTGTGTTCCTGTGTTTGGGAAAAGGCTTAGCTTGACTGAGCAAGAGCATACCTACGGCATGAATTCTTCTGCTTCAACATCATATTGGGAAAAAAAGGAAAATAAAAGAATTCCAAACACCTCTGTTATCATTTTTAAAAGTTTCTAATGTGTTCAGTGTTCATGAAAACAGGAATTCCTTAATCAATCAGAAAAAAGAAAAGCTATTCCTTCAATAAGGAAACTAGACTAAGATTGCATATTATACACAGACAATTCAGAAACAAAGAAAAAAATAACAGATTGGGTCAAACTATCACATTATCTAAAATTTAAGATACATTTAAAAGCCTTATTTCCCCATCACAATAATCTAATATGATTACGACTAACACCACCAGAATTAAATCTATTAAACACATTCTAACTACTAAAGCTATAAAGTCCCCTACAATGGTGACAATAAAAACACAACAGATAATGACATAAAATTGCACAGTGTACTAAAGTCAGTTAAATTTCAAATATCCCCCAAAAAAGTACTGGGAAGGAACCATTGCTCAGTCAAGATATCACCTTTTCCTCAACACCATTTTTTTTAAATTCAGAAGGGGATATTGTCTATATTTAGATCAGTAATAATAAAGAAAAACATGTACCTTTCTGTTGGGATAACCACTTTGACTATGGCTTGCGACAGAGTCTGTATATGAAGTCACATCAGATAATAAACATAGAATATGTGAGTATTGTTAACAAGTAACAAGCAAAAATATACATATGCATTGAAAATACTACACATCTAATCACAAGTTTTGCAGGCAATCACTGCTTTTGAAGTAATTATACACTAAGCAATTACATAAAAGCAAAATGTATGTGTCCAGTGAACAATAAATGTTCACCAAATGCAAAGAATCAGAACATTCCTGCCAGAATGCACATCAATGCACTGCAATAGGTACTACACTGAGAATTATCAGATAAAGATTTTAATTTGTGAAATAATTAACTGTTTGCTTCTGACCATAATACAGTTTGCTACTTTGTTCCCAAGCCTTTAAAACCAGCCCTGACTTTTTGTGTAATTAATTCATTCATAATGCAACCAACAAATCCTTTATAACTTGAAATTAAGTTGGTTTTATGTTTAATAAAAAGAAAATACTCACCCTTTGCTTTTACTAGAGTTAATGTTTTTTAAAAACCACATTTGCTCTCCAATATTCTAATACCTAAGATCTTGAGAACTAAGTTAGCTAGCTGTCATCCAAACAGTTTAACTATTTAGGAGGTCTTTCTAACTGAAAAGTCACTTAACTAAGTACAAATCATTACTTTCTCAGAACAAAGTAAATTTAGATACTGTACTTAAGCAAACCAGGATACAACAGTGGATAAATGGGGAAGGGAGGAGAACTTAATAAGTGGTCAAAAAGGAATGGTAGCCACAATAATAAGACCTAGTATTTCAAACAGGGTTTCCATGGGCTAAGGCAGGGAACACTACTACTTAAGAGTTGCCAAACAGAATTACACATTTTCTATAAAATTGTTGAAAAGAAATACTACCACAGATTTAGTATTTACAAATATATGCGGCCCTATGTACATTTTTAAAATTACCTTCTCAAAATCCTCCTTGTTTTTAGGTGGCGGTAACATGGGTGCATTGGGGTTTTTTAACCGCTCTCTAGGCTGCGCATTAAAAGGCAGTCCTGATGGAGGTGGGGGAAGTGTATGTTCCATCATAGAAGGCGGAATGTATATTGGGTGTGGAGGAATAGGCACAGCTTTACCCCAACCTAACTTCATTTCAAAAGACATAATCATCTTTCCTACAAGAAAGAAAAGAACAGTTACCTTGGTAATAACTCACAAAAGAAAATACAAGATTTCTGTGATTTTAATTAATTTTTAATCTTTCCATTTCTGGTCCTTTTTTTCCCCCTGATTTTCATAAATACTTTTCAGAACCAAAAAAAAAAGTGTCTGAATTCTATAAACAAATAATAACTTCCTTACCATTTAAATTTTTTAAAGCTCTTTCAGCATCTCTTCTATTCATAAAGGCCACAAAACCACAATTTCTTTCTCTTGCTCTTTCTTCGTCAGTCCTAGGCCACATAATTTTCACACTGGCTAATGGTCCAAATCTTCCAAATTCTTGGCATAGCATCTCTTCATTCATCTATCAAAAGTCATAAGTTTTTCATGTGTAAAAAAGAGAGAGAAAAGAATTCTGTGCAACAAAAAGCAAAGTAATTTCTGCAAAATGAAGAGACATATTAATGCCACATTTTCCCATTCAAGTACCAGGCCCTCTGCATAAATCAATCCTGCCCTAATGGGGCATTCACAAATCTTTTCACACAAGAAACACACTATTTTATATAAACTAGTAGGCAGGGTGATGGGGCTGGGTGGCTAGAAAAATCAAAAGCACACCTTTACTTCCCCTCCTCCTCCTTTGGAGATTCTGCATCTCAAATAAGTCTGTTTAGGCATTTAGCAATGTTTTTTCAGGCAACAGTAATGTCCACATTTAAGTTAAGAAGGAAGTATTTGTTGGCAGTTAAAAGGAAAAAAAAAGGGATCTAATCGCCTTTTCTTTTTCCAGCACTCGGCTACCAAAGTAATCAAGAAAAAACACTAAATATACAATAAAGCCAAAAATACACACACCTTTTAAAAAGTATACTATGAGCCTTGGCCAGGTAGCTCAGTAGGTTAGAGTATCCTCCCAATATGCCAAGGTTGTGGGTTTGATCTCTGGTCATGGCACATACAAAAAGCAACCAATGAATTCATAAACAAGTGAAACAATGTTTCTTCCCCCCCAAAAATCAATAAAAATATAAAATTTTTAAAAATTACAAAAAGATTTAAAAGAATATTCTATGTATAGCAACCACTACATTGCCCACAACACAATTAACACTGACATGGGGAAAAGAATTTTAAAAATACAGAAGACAAAATGTACAAATACTAGTTTGTTATTATGGGGTGGGAGGAGGAGGAAGGTGAAAGAAACCCGTAAGGAAGCAAGCTATGCATCAGCAGGAGGTAGTCTCAAAAGATACCATCCACCATTGGCCACATCCTCAGGTGAAAGATAATAAAAGCAGCACCTAGGAAACCTGTTCAAATTCAGAGCAAGTACACCGCAGTTACAGAAAGAGGAGACAAACCCTCAAGAAGTATTACAAGATAATTCAGCCCATACCAGCAAAAAACTTTAGAAACTCTAGTTCCATCAAATGTGCTCACTTCAGATTCTTGACTTTATTGATTTTACTGACAAAGTAGTGTTCTTCAAAATGTATAAAAGCATGTAAGCCAACATTTATCTTAGTTTTCTAATATTACCTGTGGATTAATGTTTCCTAGGTATAAATTAGTAGTGCTTGGATCTCCCACATCATGTGACCCAGGTGCATAGTCATCAAGAACTACAGCAAAGAGAAAAAAAATTATAACCTGAAAAATACAATGTCTAGATAATTTCTATTAATTAAAAAAGCAAAAAACTGTATTACCACCAGATGATCTATTTCTTCTTGAAGGCGCATCCACTTTAAAAGAAAGAAAACAATTCTTAGTTTTCAGAATGGTTAATCACTAATGCAAACACTAAAACAAACGTCAAACGTCACTTACTGGATCTCCGCTGACCATCAGAATCTGACTGAGGTGGCTCAAATCGACTTAACCTGCCTTTTGTTTTATGTCTCTCATCGCGCTCTTCTTGAATTCTGTTGAAAATATTTACAATCACTAATAATGAGCCAAAATTCATTTGTTCACATTTAATAAAAATAGAATCTATCCAGGTTCCATCTTTAGGTAAGATTAGAGTCCCTCAGCTATAACAGAATTATGAGAAAATTCCTGATATATCATACAATCAATGAAATATGAAGCCCACCTTTAACATGAGAAAGAAATTCAACACTGAAACCAAGAATTTGTTTTTTCTTGGCTAAGTTAGACCATTCCTCACCCCCATACTTCAGTAACTGTATTGTTTCCACTGCAAACAGGACTCCGGCCATTAATCGATTCAATTGCATCCACATAATACAAGCAAACCAGATGCTGGATGAAATGCTAATATATTTTCAAACATACCCCACAAAATACCTCTATCATATCTAAAAAAACACCTCACGGTAAGCCAGTTAGTAGTAACTAACTGGTATGCTCCATTCTTCATACCTGCCATCTGTATCAGCTCAGTTTACCTCTGATTCTCAGCACTAGAAAACTTACTGTTTCAATTCTTCTTTGAAGAGTTCCAAATTGCTTTTTTTCTTTTCTTTCTCCCCTTTCTTCAGTGGCTATGAAGGATATGACAAGTTATACTTCGAATAAAGGAAGGGTAAACAAAACTAATGGTTCAATAATCATTTTAAATGGTTTTTATTTTAGTGACAATTATGTTCTAATTATGTATATTAGAAAGAATGAATGCTTCTGTTATCGGTTTCCCTTCCTGTTCTCTCAAACTGAGACTTTAACAATTTTAAAAACAAACAAAATAACAACCAGAAGTCTTAAAAGGAGCATAACATTACCCCTCCCCAAAGCCTGTGATACTTAGGCCTGAATATTACTGTTGGAGGGAACAGGGGGCAAAATTAATGAACTTATAAAGTGACTGAACTGCCATGTAAACTTAACTGCCATGAACAACTACCAAAAATACACACCCCTCAAAACAATATCCTTAGAGGGATAATTACTGAAGCAATCCATAACATCTTTGGAATTTCTTTTACAAAATTACTTTAAAAACTGCTTTTGGAATAACTTCTTAAAAGTGCCAAAGTAACTCAAAAGAGAAGGAAAGTCTTTTTAACAAATGGTACTAGGACCACTGAATAGCCACATGCAAAAAAGAATAAAGTTGGAACTTTACTTCACACTATACGGGATGGGCTAAAGTAGATTTACAGTTGTAATACAAATAAATCATACAATAACTAATAAATAATAATACAAGAATAAACTGTTTCACATACAACTGTAAACCTACTTTTGCCTACCCCTATATAATAAAAATTCAAACAGTTCAGAGATTTAAATGTAGAAGCTAAAACCTACAAAACCTTAAAGAGAAAAGCACAGAAGTTAATCTTCATGACCTTAAATTAGACAACAACTTCTTAGACATGACATCAAAAGTGTTAAGTGACAAGAAAAAAATATTGATAAACTGAACATCAAAATTAAACTTCAGTGGCTCAAAGGACACTAAAGAAGCGCAAAGATAACCCCCAGAATGGGAGAAAACATCTGCAAATCAGAGAGCTGTTAAGAAACTTGACTCCAGAAGGTATAAAATATTCTTACAACCCAACAAAAAATAAATAAGCAAATTAAAAAATGAGCCAAGAATCTGAAGACATTTACCTGCACAGAAGACTACAAATGGATGATAAATACATCAGAAATATTCAACATCATTAGGGAAGTGTAAATCAAAACCACAAATAGGCACAACTTCACACCCACTAACATGACAATAATAAAATTTTTAAACAGACAATTTTAACAAGTATTGACGAATTATGGAAAAACTGAAACCTTCATACATGGCTGATAGGACTGTATCACGGTATGGCTACTTGGGAAAATAGTTTGGCAGTTTCTAAACAAGTCAAATAGTTACCACATGACACAGCAACTCCACTCCTAAGTATATATAAAGGAATTAAAAACGTATTCTCACACAAAACCCTATATGCAAATACTTATAGCAGCATTATTCTACTATAATAGCCAAAATGTGGAAACAACTCAAATGTCCATCCAGTGATAAACAGATAAGCAATGTGGTATATCCATAACATGAATATCATCCAAACACAAAAAGGAATGAAATGCTGATATATGCCACAACACAGATGAACCTTGAAACATTATGCTAAGAAGCCAGACACAAAGAGCCACAGGTAGTGTGATTCAATTTGCATAAAATGTCCAGAACTGACAAACCCAAAGAGAAAGAAAGTAGTTTAGTGCTTGCCAGAGATTGGTGATAACTAAAAATAGGCATTAGGTTGCTTTCTGAAATAATAAAAATGTTCTGAAATTAGAGATCGGTGGTTGCTGCACAATAGTAAAGATACTAAAAAAAAATCTCTTAATTGTGTACTTTGTAAGGATGAATTTTATGGTATACAAATTATGTATCAATAAAGCTGTTATTTTTAAAAACTGCTTTCAGAGCTATTTTAAAAGTCATATAAGAAAAATTAGTCTCATTATTCAATTTTCAATTATTAATTGAAATTAATTTCAAATTATTCAATTTTACTAATATTTCTTCACCAAACCTGATTCTAAATGACATCTATCTACCTTACCTCATAAAAACCTCACCCTCAAAAAATAAAAACTTTACTAACATTGAGAATACTTAAAAGAGAGTGTCTGACAGCAATTCCAAATAAATTTCAAAACTGTTCTAGGTACAATACACACTGTCGGAGTAAATTTAGCTTGCAAAGTAGCTAACGCTACACATACTGATATAATTTGAATACCTCAATTCAGAATTGTTTAAAAATACAATCTTACCATTTTATATTTACACCTAAAAACTGTCATATGCTATATGCTATGGGTAAAATACAGTCATAGCAATACAAGTATAGCAATAGCAAATGCCCATTGCTCCAAGAGCACAAACTATTATCTGCATGTCCTACTCTAATTTATTCTCTCATCTAGGAAAATTAAGCATCAAAACTCAACATCTACTCCCAAAATAATTTAAAAGAAACCAAAGTCCTGCTTACAGTGGAAGTACTGAAAGTATCATTGGCAGAATCATCTCAACATTTTTGGTCACTTATTTACATATGACTTACAGGTTTTTTGGTTTCTATCACAAGAAGAGATGGTGGTCTTTCATTGGATGACTGATTTGGAGGGTTTTTTTGATCTGCAAATCTTGAAGATGGCTTATAGATTTTGCCTCTTTTTTCATCTGTTTCATGTTCTTCTGAAATTTAAAATACTAAGTTTCAGTATTAATTTTACATTATTTGATTTTATTTATTTTTATTTAAAAATAAAAATTAATGAAATGCCTTTAGTACTAAGATCATCATTACTGACCAAATATGAAGTTAAATTCAATTAATACCCTACTCTCAAAAATACTAATTTAATCACTTTATAGTAAAACTATGACATATATTAAAATTTTTAGAGAGTATTCTACTTCTTAAAACTTGGAAGGCAACCCTAACTGGTATGGCTCAGTGGTTTGACATTGTCCAGCATACTGAAAGGTCGCTGGTTCATTTCTGGTGGGGGCACGTGCCTGGGTAGTTGGCCAGGTCCCTGGTTGGGCAAGAGCCAGAGGCAACCAAATGATGCTTCTCTCCCTCCCTTCCCCTTTCTCTAAAAATAAATAAAGTCTTTTAGAAAAATAAAAACTTGGAAGGTAATAAATACTTTTCAAACTTATCTGGCTCCAATTTCTCATTAATCCATACTTAGCCACTTAAGTTTGCTAATTAATATCACCACTAGAGGGTGCTGATTGACAGGAAACAAAATTCAACAGCCATCAAACTTATTTGATAATCATCTGCAGTCATTTATCCAAGACTTTTGGGTTTATTCAAAGGCTATAACATTCACACTTACCTTTAGCTGCATTAACAACACCTCCACGCACAAATGTCTTCACTTTATTACCATCACTTCCTTCAAAAGCAGCAAGAAACTCCTCATAAATCTCAGCAGCAGCCTTTTCATCTTCCTAAATTTACATGAATATAATATCATCACAATATAAAAATAATTACTGTTCACAGGGTTAAACTCCTCAAGGAATAATGTCAATGAAACCTCTCCCTACACTGGGGAAAGCAGGTTAAGAAGTCCTAATGGGCAATAGCTAATCCTTAATAGATACTAATATTAATTAACAATGGAACTAACAAGAGTCTTTGCTCTTCTACTGGCAATTGGTGGGACCAGGAAAGGACCCACTGATTTGTTTAAAGACAATTCAATGGTTAATGACAACTGACTGTAAAAAATATATTATTCTATTAATGTTTATATTGTTTCCAAGGCACAATAATTTAATTCAGTGAATACAAAGATTTCCATCACAAACCACTGAAGACATAAACATTAGAAACTGAAGCAGACTTATCTCCAGACAGTTGGCATTAAAAAAAAAAAAGCTAAGAATCTTGACAATTTCCACTGTAACTACACCAAATGTCCCCAAAATGTATGACTAGAAAGGCCAATGCAGCAGAATACAAAATACAGAAATAAATCCAATAACATGTGGAAATTCTGCATTCAATAAATGTGGCATCTCAAATCGGTGAAGAATAGATGGACTTTTCAGTGAATGATGGTGGGGGGTACCTTGATAGGTATTTGAAAAAAGATTAAAATGAACCAATTATTCACATTATACACAAGTACAAGTGCAAATGCATCAAGTTTAGTTTAAAAAACAAAACCAGCCCTGGCTGGGTGGTTCAGTTGGTTGGAGCACGGTCCTGTACGCCAAAAGTCTGTGGATTCAATCCTCACTCAGGGCACATGCCTAAACTGTCAGTTCAATCCTTAGGTGTGGATTAAAATAATAATATAAGTAAATAAATAAAACCATATAAATATTAGAAAAAATGAGAAAATTCCTTTGTAAACTGGGAATGGGGAAAACTTGACTGAAAAATCAGAAACCCTATGGAAGGACTGATAAATCTGATTACATAATAAATACTTTCTACATGAAAAAAAAAAACACCAGAAGCAAAATTAAAAGACAGTCGATGAACTGGGACAAAACACTGCACCTTGTATCATACACAAAGTGTTAATATACCTAATATACAAAGAGTTCCTAAAAAATAGAGATAACCCAACTTATAGAAAGATTGTTTAGTTATGAGCAGACAGTTCACAGAACAAACACAAGAAAAGCTGTCCTACCTTATTTATAAGAGAAATACAAATTTAAAGCTATACTATTTTCACTTGGCAGATTGGCAAAAACTTCTTTGATGATATTTTCTGTTGACGGGCTATGGGGAAACCACCTCTCAGAAACTGCTGACAGGAATGCAAAATGGCCCTGCCTTTATAGAGAGCAATTTGACAATATAGAGCAGAGCTACATTTATGTTATTTACCATCGACCCAGTAATCTCACTCACAGGAATATATCCCAATGATACACTAGCAAAAACACCATACACATAATACTACTCATAACAGCACTCTTTGACATGTCAAAAGACCAAAACAGAAATGCCCTCGATAGAATTTTAGTTGAATGAACTGCTGCATTATCTGCATAGCTATTTTTTAAATTAGTATTTCAATATACTTGCAGTAAGAAAAAAGCAAGACGGAGAAAAGCGTACTATATATAGCATGCTGCTGTGCATCTAAGAAAGAATAAGTACAATCTACATGTACACACTTGCTTATAAAAAAAGAAACAACCAGAAAATAATCAAAATTGTTACATAGCAGAGAAAATGGTGGAGGACACAGGGATACAAATGCTAGATTCCTCTGATTACACCTTATATTATAGATTTGACTTGGAGGTGGCAGCTGCAAATACCCTGAAGTCAAACGTTTCTGAAAAACACCTCTCAACTGCCCATACACTTACTCCCCCGTTTAGATATATTTATTTCCAAAAATAACTCAAAATACATTTTAAATATTACCTTTTTCTTCAATTCTTCTTGCTCCTTCTTACTTAAAGTTCGCTTAGCTGTACTCATTTTTCCAATACTGAACGCTTTAAGTTTGTTTTCTAGAAGAGGCTATGAAAAGAAATAAAAAGTGTACTTTTACATACACATTCTTAATACTACCTCATTAAGAACTCAACTAAGCTGTATAAGTCAACTGATACACCTCAATTAATAAACCAAATCTTCAGAACAGATGATTTAAGAAAAAAAAATTCACTCACTGTAAAGAAGAAAAATTGAGGGTACTCTAAGCATCAAGTGCCTGCCTACCCTGAGCTTAACCCTAAAGTATTCATTAGAGAATACCTTCATTGTTTGCTAACTGAAGTTCAGTAACATACAAAAGCCATTTTTTAAAAAAAGGTAAAAAGACTTCAAACTCATTGAACCTGTTTGTTGGCAGCAAGAATAAAAGCACTTGAGGGAAAGCACAGATATTTCTGAGCAAAAGAAGTGGAACAGAAAACAGGTATTCCCAATAGGGAGAAGGAGGGAAACATCCTATGGTTCAGTAGCAGAAATCAAAATACCATCTGTAACCGCCAGTTCAGGTACTACAAGTCACATCATTTCCTTGTACAATTCAGTAAATCACTTCATTCCTTTTTTTTCTTTTTGCTTTCAATGCTTTCCCATTTTGTTTCCCCTGATATTTTCAGAACCCACCTGGCACCACAGTTAGTACAATACTATTGACAATATTCCCTATGCTGTACACTGTATCCTTATTACTATTTTGTAACTATCAATTTGTACTTTTTAATCACTTCAGCTTTTTCACCAGTTCCCATCAGTCTGTTCTCTGTATCTATGACTCTATTTCAGTTTTGCTTGTTCATTTATTTTGTTATTTAGATTCCACATGTAAGTGAAATCATGTGGCATTTGTCTTTCTCTGACTTATTTCACTGAGCATAATACCCTCTAGATTCATCCATACTCTCACAAATAAGAGTTCATTCTTTTTATGGTCAAGTAATATTCCATTCCAAGTAATATGTACATACCACAACTTTTTATCTACTTGTTCTTCATCAATAACACTGATATTTATAAACATAAATAATTTCATTTTCTTTTCTGAGAAAATAAGTACTTTAATGAAATCTTCATTTATATAACTTAGAAGCAATTTCCTTCTGAGATACGGCTTTAATAAACCCAGGCCTTTAGTTCAGTTTGTCATTTGAATGTTATATTGATTCATAACTTAAAAGAAATGTTAATTAAATACAACCTAAAATATTAATCTGCAATTGAAATTTGAAGGTTTCTCTAGCACCTACTAAAATGAGAAGTTAACCAGTTGCCAAAATTAGAATTTATCAATCCCCTGTTACTAAATAGGCTTGCCCCTGAGATATGCAGAATGAAAGAATAATACTGCAGAAAACTACTTTAAAGTCACATTAAAATCCGTTTGAAAAAATAAAGCACTTTGTAACCCAAAAGTCAATACTGGGTTTCAGGGAACAGATTCAAAATAATTTTCTCCCCGACAGAAAGAAAAAATGTTCTGCCATCATTTAGTCAGCATCTTTGGTTTCACTTTGAAAGTTTAAACAAATTATAAAATTACACATAAATATGATGAAAGACATAATTTTACAAAACAAAATGTTTGGGCCACATTGTATTTATGTCCTAAGAACTTAGTTCAATAGGGAAATGGTTAAGGAAATTAAGGAATGTTGTCACAAATACAATCATCCATTACAAAGTTTGTTTACAAAATGTTTGTGAAAATTTTAAAAATCAGAACTAAGAGCACAGTATTTATAAGTTGTTCCTGTAAAATGGATCTCGCAAAGTAAAAATATTCTTGTACTGAGAAATACTTAACAAGAAAAATGAAGTGTTATCAATATTAATACTGACTAGTGCTGATTATCTTCTTTATTTTCCAAATTTAATCACAAGAAAATATTTAAAATAAAACAAGAGCACCTTTTAGACACATAAGAAGCAGTAAAGAAGCTCCTTTTCTGGGTTCTAGTAATGCCCTGGACAACGCACCAGCCAGAGTAAACAGCACCTGTTGTGTTTGCTTCCCAGGACAAGACTGTAAGCTCTCTGAGAGCAAGAGATGTTTCAATCATCCATGTATTTCCAGTGACTGGCATTTGGCACTTGGTTCAGTAAATGTTTGGTAGAAGGAAGGAACAATAAATCTGACTATTAACCATTTTACATTCGAAACACCCCTTGGTTTTTTAAATAAAATTTTAAATAAAACCTACTTCACTTATGAGCTAAAAAAAAATTTCCTTAGATGAACTTAAGTTTATCATTAACCCAAATACAACAAAAAATGCTATTTTCAAATAGTACAAAATGTAACAGCAAGTACATAACCAGCAATCCAACCACCAAATTGAAGCACAGATTAAAACCATTAACTATATTTTCCTATCTTTATCAACACTTACTCTTGAGACATTCTGGTGAGGAGAATCGCAAAGGCTTTCACGGGAACTTTCATTCCTATAATTATGTTTTCTTGGGCTCTTCGGTCGTGTCCGACTTGGCATATCACTGTCTGAGGGTCCAGACGCATCCATCTTCAGGAAAAGGAAAGCAAGTTTTTAAATACTACATGTATAGTATATGTGTAGTTTTCAATACTACACGTATGTAGTATTGAAAACTAGAAAGAACTCAAATGTTCAAATACTGACAAATTTAATTATACACTATCAAAACTCTCATCTCTTAATACTACCACCAATTTCATCAGAAAAGTCTTCACATATAGGGAAAGTTTCCAATAATTCTATACCTTGCACTTGAATACTCGAATTTTTATCAGTGACAAAGAGTCATTTACTTTGAAGTTACAGATTTGCTTGCTTCATTTTCAGGAAAATACTCAGCAAACACCCAAGCCTGATCACCACACCTTGCCAGATGCTCCTTGGAATAAAAATGGTATTCCAGGAAAAAAGAACCCAGTTCTTTTTACAATTTAAACAATCCCACAAGTACTTTTCTTCAAGATACACATCACACTTTGGTGAACTGAGCTGAGCTGCCTTATAAGTACCTGCCATTTCATCACATACAACATTAAAAGAATCACACAAAGGACAAGAACTAATAATAGTAATTTTACTGCTGTACCAAGAACATGCTTAAGAGAAACTAGCATATTTTTACTAGGCCTATGGGAAAGAATAAAATGACTATGAGTACATTTTGATAACACTGCCTTGATTCCTGCTCAGGTGCTGACATTTTACCCATCAATTGCTTTTTCGCCATAAGTGCAAATGTCTCCACAGGAAAAAGACAAACAATATCTTCGTGTTACAGCAAAATGTTTTGAATTTACAGATTCCTTGGAAGATTCTCAGTGACTCTCAAGGGTCTGAAAAACCATACTTTGAGTGCTTTTGTAATAACATATGTAAAGAATGTTTATTGCAGTATTATTCAAAATATCAAAACCCTTTAAACAAAAAGTATATGCCCATCGACAGAGAAATACCTGAATAAGTAAATGGACCTCCCCCTGTGGAACATGATGATGCTGTCAGGAAGACTAGACAAGAGCTATGCCTGCTCACACGAAGGCTGTCCAACAGGTATATTGTACAATGAGAAAACAACACTGTGTATAATGCAATGCCACAGTCAATGTACAAGTACACACATTTACGTACGTACAGAATTTTATAAGCACGATAAAAAAATACAGAAATAAACATACTAAGTTTCTAACATGGTTTCAAGGGCCAACTTATATGACCAAAACAAAAAAAGTAGAGCACCAAACAAAAAAGAGGAAAGAAAATAGGCTCACACATTATAACTATTTATTAAGTAAAATAAGCGTAGAGATATAAACAAAAAAATTAAATTTTAAAGAGAAACACAAAGACTGTCTCATACTCACATGTGCATCTGAAGATCCAGATGAATGAACATCTGATGATCTAGTCTGCAAGTAAGAAAAATAAAAGTCAATAGTAATTGATCAGAAAAATGTCTTACTATGCTAACAAGTATTTCTCATACTCAATTTTTCTCAGACTTAATTTTTCCAAGCTTGCAGCAATTTCTTCTCAGCTAATAAAACTAACGGGGAATCTCTAACTTACAAAAAGGCTGTGATCCATAATAAATGTGCAAGTCCATTCTTTAAAATTCAGAATGGGTATTTTCCAAAACATGATGCAAATGACAGTCATAAAACACACTGTTCACTGCTGCAACACTGACTTAGCAGCAACTTACTACACAACAAAGAACCCCCCTCCCTTTCTCCAATCACCCAAACTCACATAAGGATATTCTAACAGCAAGGAAATTCACAGATAAACGCTTGATATCCAGCAAAAGGTACAAATTCAACTGCAGAAATAGTTCAAGGAAAACAAAATCCTATTATCAAATCCCCCACAGGCATCCATCTGCAGCTTGTTTTAAGGGGGTTGCTTTCTACTTGGGCATGCCACTGTGGCTGACTACTGCACAAGAGTTCAGTCTTCAATTCACCGCAGCTTCCAACAGTATCAACTCCCAAAATCTCACCTTATTTTTTTCTTAATTGATCTACAGTTCAGATTACACACAGCCTATGACATTTTATTGGTTTTGCACTATTCATCTATGGACAAAGAAGCCAAGCTGCAAGGCTATTTAAATAAGATTCATATGGATACACACAGTATTACTGCATCAGATTCTTACTGAATCAATTTTTCTTCTCTGAATTCCATTCTTCTGGGTCCTAGTCAAAATCGGCCTGAAATAACCAAGCACCAAGATACCCTCCACCTCCATTCTCTCTATCCATCATTTCTGTCTCCAGCTTTTACTGTGATCCTCCTCATTCACTTTCTTCTCCTAGCTAACCTTTCTTAAAAGACAAGATGGTATGAAAGACTTTTTTTGATATTAAATTAACTCTATGAAACAATCTGAAACACAATTTGAAATATGCCCATTTTCAGACACTTAGAAATTAGAAAATTAAAGAGTATAAATAATTTCTCTTAAAAAAGACAAAAAAGTTCACCAAAAGATAGAATGGTCTGGGGAGAAAAATCAACTGCCTTCCTATGTAGTAGTCGTATTAACCTGCTAGGTAACAAAAATAATATCCTAATCATAACAGTAACAAAAAAAATAAAACACCTAGAAATGAACTAGAGAAAATGTACACAACCTGTGTGAAGAAAACACAAACTATACATAAAGATTCAATTATTCAAGCCACCTTTTGAAAAGACTTATCATATTCCTGCACAGGAAAACTCATTGTTAAGAAAATGTCCATTAATGCCCAAATTTATTTACATACCTAATACATTTTCATTTGACAGCTCTACATCCCAAAAGGAATCTTTGCCAGGGGCAAATGGATTGCCAAAAATAATTTTCAAGTTCAACCAGAAGAACAGGCATGCAAGAGAAGCTAAGAATGTATTCTTCTTCCTTTTATTTTCTATGCCACCACATCCAAATCATTTCCAGGACTCAAAAATAACAGCATGGCTTAGGAGATGCATCAGCTGATTTCAATTAACCTAGATGGCACTGGTCATATTTACTGCAAATCAGACATTTCCCATTGATACGGAAGTTAAATTCAAACAGTAATTAATAAGATTTTAAAAGAATAGCCAACTTCTAAAGCTAATGGTACAGGTAAACAGTAAATGTAATGCTACCTCAGAAGCTGAGCCTCTCCCTCTTAACCTGGAACTGAACTGTATCATTTGTCTTGGGCTTAGGTTTTTGTTTTCTTTTAAACTTACAAACAACAAATTAGTGCTTCAAGATCTTCAGATGTCTGAAGCACAATTCTTCATCAAAATGAAAAGACCCAAAAGCAAGAAATGAAAGGGCAGAATAGGAAAGGCTTGAGGAAATAAAGAAGCAAACATAATAGAAATTTATCTCAGGGTAAGGAAAGCAGACAGTACAGGTGTGGGGAAAGACAGCTAGAAAATCCAAAAATAAAAAGAATCATTCTGATGGCTGCTGAGAAGAAAAAAGTAAAGCCAACTACAAGTATGCCATATGACCCTGTATCCACAGTAACATTCCTCCAACACTGCCACTCTGTGTAGTAAACTCCCCATTCCCAGTTCTGTCTCCCAAATGTCTTTCTCCTCTCATCTTCTAAAGCATCAACTTGCATCTATACAAGTGTAACAACCTCTCCCACAGGAAACAAATCAATACCTCTTTGTACTGAGAAGACCCCATCTTTCATCTTCCACCTTGATCCCTCTCATAGGTCCCAGTCTGCTCTCTACTCCTACAAGCTACTCAGATCCAGAATGTCTAAAATTCCTCTCAAACCATCTTGTTCTCTTGACCTTATCTCCATCAGTGGGTGGTCTGGAAGTACTAAAATGTTAAAACCACAAACCTGGGATCAGAATTTGTAATCCTGGGCCTAGTTCCCCCACATGTAAAGCTGAATAGCACCTGCCTCAGGAATGTCGTGAAGGATAAATACAGGTGAAGCGCTTAGAACAGGGTTTGATACAAAATAATTACCTAATCAATGTGTTAGGCAGCAGCAGCAGCAGCATTATAACAGGGTCATCCTGGACTCCTTCCTTATTCCCTGCAATCAACTGAGTCAAATTCTGTTCATCCTAGCTCTTTTACAAGGGCCTCTTTTCCTTTCTAAAGACACCATGTGGTTCAGATCTTCTCTTTATTCACCCATTTACTGGGCAACCATTTACAGGTACTGTACCTTGCATTAGATAAAACGTAAGGTAAGACATAGCTCCTGTCATTAGCAACTAACAAAAGAGACAACTAAAAATGTGGCTATGCCACAAGAGCACTGACAAATCTTAATGGAAGATGTTAGGAAAAGCTTCCCAGAAAGGATGTGAAGTGAGACTTTTGAAGCAATCCTCAAGTATCAGCACTATGATCTTCAAACTGGTCATCCTCACTTTCAAATCCTTCCTAAACTATACCCCGGAACTGCTTTCATAATGGACTTTCCTGTCCCAAATTTTTCATGGCTCTCTAATTTTATTCTGCAGCATTCAAAGCCCTCCACAATTTAGCTAAAACTTACCTCTCCATCTCAGCTCGTGTCATATGCAAGCACCCTACTAAACCCAGACCACCTATCAATCCACTTCCCAGCAGGGTTTTTTTTTCGCCTCACGCATCTTTTTTTACACCCCCTTTCTGTATCTTTCAAAACTCTTATTGTTAAAAAGGACTCAATCACTCAAATTCCCTATGCTCTTGAAGATTCCCCTGCCCTGGAATTCAACCAGCTTTCGCTTCTTTCCCTAAACTTTCAGGTACTTCTGACAGCTCTGCCCTGTACTACAATGTTGATTCTCTCCTTCCACTAGGCTGCATACTGCCCAAAAGGGGACAGGGTCTTATTTTATGTTTTTTTTTCTTTTTCTCAAAATCAAGCACCAGATGAGTAATTGATAGATCCTCAACATATTTGTTGATATAACCTGTTGCAACTAGTACCTACACAACAAAATTGCACTGCACACTGTCAACATACTATACTGTCCCCTCACTAACATGGAGAAGCTTCCTGGCTTGTTACCACTCTCCAAGCCAAAACAAGACCCATCTCTCAAAAAAAAAAAAATCTGTTAAGATCACTGAGACATATAGCATATACAATACAGTTAAAAAACAAACCTGAAATTATTTTAAAAATTACATCCAAAACACTACCAACACATGAGAAGTTGTAACTACATTCTGAATGTCCTGCAGTTTATCTAAACTGAGGATGGGTCTAGTGAAAAATATTTAACTCTTCAAAGAAACTTCTAAGAGTACAAAATAGTCTCAAGTGCTATAGGCAAATGTATCTTGCTTTCAAAAAAGTTCTTTCAGCAAAATATCTAGCAGACAGCTGGTGTGTAATAAAATGCTAAAGCTACTTAATACAAGCATAAGAGGCAAATTATTTCTAATATCAATGTTTTTGAGTTTACTATCCTGCAGCAAATTTTTATTTCAAAATTGAAGTTCTTTGTAAAAAGACAAAGGCAGGAGTCTTCAACTTGCACTCCAAATGGGATGCAGTAAGGCAAATGGGTATCTTTTATAGGTTTACACATCTTCAGGCACCACAGAAGAACAGGTACATAGACAGTAATAAATACCTAAGGATCACCGGCCTTGAATGGATCCTCACTGTACTTATTTCTTACAAGTGAAATACTCGTAAGAAAATTGTCAATCAAAATTTTTCCCAAACCAACTTAGCACTGAATGTCCAGAAAGCCAGCAGTATTTTCTTTGTTAATTTGCCCATCTAATCCAATTTTTGACAATATGGCAATAATTATAAGAGTGCAATAACAGTCACACAATTCGGTATTAAGTACTATTACCAGCACAGGACATGCAGAGGAAAGAAAATATCACATTCTTTTTCATATCCTCATTTTTGCCGAGCAAGCAAACAAAAAAATTCTTAAAGTCAAAATAACAATTTAATGAAATTCTACGGAAACATGTTTAACAAGTTTATAAACAAATGATTATAGGCTCCTTCTTTGTCTCTCTTCTCAAAAATCAGAGCCACAACATGGCGTCAATGCCCCCTCCCACAACGTAGTGTTTTAGTCTGGTGGTAAACAGGAATAATGCATAGGAAAATTTTAGCCCATTCCTAAAACATTTACTGAATCTTTACATTTGCCAGGCTTTAAAGGGAAAAGCATAACAAAATTACACAAAAAATAAAAGGGCGTGGAATCTCTTCACCAGGGACAACTACACATAAAGGTAAGTTATTTGACTACGTATACATAAAATGTAATTTTCAAAGCTAGAAAAAACTGTAGAGGTTATCTAACTTCATCTCTTTATCTTATAATTAAGACATGTAAAATTATTTTGCCATTATCAATGGCAGAAACCTTGTATGTTGTACATTTTTAAATTAAAACTGTCCTCAATGTCTAGAAATATGATATACAAACATCCCTCCCCATGTTAATGGGAATTTAAGTACCAAAAAAGAATAAGCATGAAACAGAGGAATCTATTCACTCAATCGGTATTGTACGATGTCATTCACCTGCTGTAACCAGGGGAAGGGAAATCAACCCAGAGATCAAAGGCTAGAAATTCCAAACTCTGTAGTATTAGTCAAAATGATCTGACATTCTCTCTAGTAATTTCTGGACTTGTGTTAAAAATAAAAAGCAACAATCTGGGAAGTCATTATGATAATTAATGACTTATCTCAGGATTAGAATTTATCCTGACATTTTGAAAAGTACTTCTCAATTCCTCTAAGAATAAAAAGGGAAAAGAACCAGTATTATTTTGTACTTTATCGACATGAACTCATTTAATCCTTACTTATCAATCCTGTAAAAAAGGATTATATCCATACCACAAAAGAGGACATTGAGACTCAATAGTTTACACAATCTGCCTAAAAACTGCAAATATAATTAAGTACCAAGGCAGAAACTGAATCCAAATCTAGTTTGTTATCAAAATCCAAGATCTTTCCACATTAATAGTCACATCGATATCCTTTTGAATACTGAAATATTCCGATCTCTTTTACAAACATCTGTAGAAAATCTCTTAATGGCATCAACTGATGATTAATCTAAAGCAACATACTTAAAAAGATTACTGGAAGACCCAACAATTTAATTATGGGTTATAGTCACACACAACCATGAGAAGCACTATCATACAAGACTGAACACGGGCATTTAAGATGTTTTCAATGTATCCAAGACCTCAAAATAGGATATAAAATATTACCTTCAGAAAAAACAAAAATTGTGATGCTAAAGTGTGAATTATTATGGATTTAACTAACTAGCTTTATCATGGGTCCGTTGAGAGGAAGTGGGTTCAGTAAGGTACCCAACTATTCCCCTACTCCCCAGGGGGTAATGTACCCGGGAAGGAAGAAAATTACAAAGTGAACGCAAAACTGGCCCTCTACCATTGTTTCTATATAACTACAGGATGTCTGGTAAAGCCATTACTAATTACGAACTAATTATGAACATCATTCACCAAATGGCATAAAATATGGTTTATTAGAAACTGGGACAGCAAGTACAAAACGGCTTATTATGTTTGTCACAACAATTTGTAATCGCAAGGCTTGCTCTAACTTCCTAATAACCGACTTATAATCACACTCATTCTAGATGTAACAGTCCCCAGAACCTTTAAGTGTTACACAACCTCTTACATCACCATCAAAAAGCTTAACAACTACTCCGGACAGTACCTATTACTTTTTATATCGTGTTCGAGATGAGGAACTCAAAGAAAAAACGATTAAATGAACCGCTCACGATGGCAACTAAGACCTGATGCTACTAAACACAACTAATACTAAACTACTTCCACAGCTCAGTGGTTTCACAAATACGCGCACACTTTTCCCTGTAAACTCAACCGCAATGTACTAATAATCTAAGGTGCCTTCCAAGTACACGGAAGCTCCCCTTTGAGTGAAACACACAGAAATGCAGGAGACCCCAAGTCCTCGAATATGCGCCCAGGAATGAACTGCGCCCAGAAATGAACTGTTCATTTTGTACTTCCTCTGGAATGAGATAAGACCACGTGTGAAGCACAGAGGATTAACCAAAGCGGTGAAGCACTGCAAAGGAGACCTGCGCCGCCTCTGCACTTCCCTCCCCGCGTCCCTCCACTATTGGTCCTCCCCTCACAACTGGAGGTCCTACAGGTTATTTATTCCCAGGAGGGCATGGAATAAATTGAGGGAGGCCGGAAGCGTGAGATCCAAAGCCAAAGAACCGAGAAAAGCGGAGCAGGCACTTCATCGCGGGGAAACGATTCCCGCCTATCCCACGCTCTGACCCGTGGCCTCAGCGCAACAAGGTGAGACACAGCAGCGCGTTTTCACCGCTTCAAACCTCAGACCTTGACTTCACTTCAATGTCAAGCACCGGCCGAAATACTCTGGGAAGCCACCCCACCCCGGGGCCGCTACTCTGGAGCCAAATCCGGGCTGGGGCTAAGGGGAGAGAGATACCAGGCCTCTCAATCTGCGCACAACCGTGCGTCCGCACCCCGGCCTACCATCGCGACCAGAACGCGGACCCCCACCCAGCCTATTCCAGCTGGCCAGAGGCGTCTGCAGGCCCCAGATGACAGTGAGAGACTCACTGACTTACGAAGCCCTCTAAGAAATTACCTTTGAACTGGCCTTCTGAGACCCGCCTGGCGTTTTGTCCGCCATCTTGAGCTTTGCCCCTCCTTCGGCGGTGGCAGCAGCAGCAGCTCGAGCGAGTCGAGAGCCGAAAGAATGGATCACAGCGGAGCCCGCCAGAGCGCCTGCAAGGCTGAATAGTCAACTGCCGAGATAGGGAATGCTGACTGGTGCATACGTGACTTCCGGTGTCGCGATTTTCCCTGGCCCCGCCCACTACGCTGGTTTTTCTGGTTGGTCTCAGGCGCTGGGCGTGTTTATCAGACGCGGAAATTCAGAGCAACGGCTAGTCCTGGCTTTCTGGGCCAGCTGATAGCTTAACTCTTTTGCAAGCACCAGTACCCGGTAGGTGCGAGCCTGCCCTGTTTCTTGGGGAGAAAGGAACGTCTCCTTAAAGAAGAAACACACTGATCACCTGGGCAGGACTTTATCTCAACTGAGAAAATAAGTCTGGAGCGAACTCTGGGTACTTACCCAGCGTTCCGTGGATAAAGACCCTGTTCGCACCACCTCGGGAGTTCACACCCTGGTGGGAAACTTGCAGTCTGCTCAAGGTATTTGAATATAGAATTGTGCCCGGAGAGCGGAGAGAGGAGCATTTGACCCAACCTGAGACTCCGGCAATGAAGGTATCCGATAGACTCTGTTTAGGTCGTCTACAGGATGAGAGGGTACCTGCGGAGAGAGGATGAATGAGAGGAAATCATAAATACACACTATTCTAAATCCAGCATACGCGGAAATTATTTAAGAATTACGTTCTTTAATTGAGTGTTTTCATGTTTAATCACAGAAGTGGAAGGGAACACCGTAGAGAGAGAGAGTAGTTGAAATAAAAGCCTGCTGTCGTGAGTCAGTAGGGCTCTGTGTGGTCACCGTTTTGTTAGTCCAGGTGGAGGGAAGGGGTGTGTGCCTGGAGAGATGGATGGGGAGCAAGTTCACACAGGGTTCTGAGTGCTTAGTAGTTAGTATGCTGAGGATATAGAGAGGCCTGCAACAGGGTTTTAAGTAAGACTGTTACGTGGTCAGATTTTAAGGTTTGAAAAGTGGCACTGAAGACTGAGGGAAGGTAGGAAGACGACTAAACCACGACCTTCTCTCCCCGATTCATTTATGCAAAAGATTTTTGAGAACTTTTTGTGTATAAAAGCCTGGCCAAAGTGTTTAATTTACAGAAACAAGTAAAAACACATTGTATGATTAAAACTTAATGAGAATTGGGCAAGAGAAAGGAACAGCAAACTAACACTATGCAGAATTAATTGACGCTGCAAGTAAGGATAATTAGCTGTGGGATCTTTGAATGAAGTAAATAATTCTGAGGGTAGGGATGGGGTAAAGAGATGGGGGCGGGGAATTTTACAGAGAATGCAGCATTTGAACTAACCCTGAAGAGGTAGAATTCTGTCTGTTTGGATGGTGTTGGGGCCCAGAGCAGAGAAAGAGCAGCAGACCCTCAAGAAATGTTAACTGTCATATGTACCAGGCACTAAGGAATCATCAGGCTAGGGCTCCTGTGTGAGGGGATGAGGGTAGAAGAACAGATGGTGAACAAATAGCAAAAAAGAAATCATTTCTAAGCAAGAAATAATTAGAAAGTGACAAGTGTACATTGAAATTAAAATGGAACAATGTTTTATAAACCTCTAATCCAATTGAATTTATTGTCTTTTTTAAAATTTTTATTTATTTATTTTGGAATAGAGGAAGAGAGAGACATCGATTTTTGTTGTTCCACTTATTTAGGCATTCATTGGTTGATTCTTATATGTGTCCTGACCAGGTATTGAACCCACAATGTTGGTGTATGGGGATGATGCTCCAACCAACTGAGCTACCTGGCCAGAGGCTGAATTTATTTTCAATCTCAGATCTTACTATGCTTTTTCTATTCTATGCTGCTTCCTCCACCCTCCTCCTGGCCTCTAATAGAAAGCTAATCAATTTTTCTGCTCTTATTAAAAATGGTACTTCCTCCAGGACCTTGTAGACCTCCCTCCACCATCAAGCCTCAGTTAGAGGCTACTTCTGATCCATAGGATCCTATACTTCTCATGCAAGATGCTCATCACACCAGATCTTAATTATCTGTTTACAGTCTAGGATTAGAAAGTGAAATCATCAGCTGGGAGAAAGGGAGAAGTGGGATTGGCTGTGCCCAGTCATGTTCTGGCAATGCTACAGGCTGATTTTGTCTCTTACAAAGTGAATATATGCACACTTTTTATTCTAATCCCTAAAGTCATACTTCCCATAAATAATTTTTACTAAATATTTACCCTGAAAGTTAAAAATAAAGTTAATGCAGACTTCTTCCCTCTCTTTTTTATACAGTAAAGCCCCAAAGGAAATCAGACTATTGTTACCTGACAAGAAGTAATACACAGGCCTTTATTAAGACCTAATTAAGTATACTTTTAAAAATTCACAGTCACGGCAATGTGCAGAGTTCTGAATACATATAAGTCATGAAATATTGGCCCTATCACTCAAACTGCAAATTAAGGGGGATGAAGTAGCATGAATGTGCACATGGAATTTTACAGAATTGGAAATTTTAATTAGACTCAAAATTACTGTTGCCAAGGGCCTACACATAAATAGTAAGGAAATCATACAATTTACTGCAGTTCATATTACATTTTCCCAATCATACAGTCCACAGATGGGCTAGGGACAGGTTGAAGATAATAAAAATTGCTCTTTTAGCTATGATCCTGGTGGGAAGATTACCTTTACTATGCAGCAATTGTAAAAAGAAGATAATGAGCCCTGGCCAGGTGTTTCAGTTGGTTAGAGCGTTGCCCTGTGGTGGCGTGTTCCATTCTTGAATCTAGGGATTTGCCTAGATTGCAGGTTTGATCCCCAGTCCAAGTGTCTTCGGGAGGCAGCTGATCTATGTATCTCTCTCACATCGATGCTTTGTGTGTGTGTATGTGTGTGTGTCTCCTTCCTTCCTGTCTCTCTTTTAAAAAAAATCAATAGACACATCCTCAGGTGATGGGGTGAGGGAAAGATAATGAAACCAGGGATGGTCCAAATGGAGCACTGTGGAAATGGGTGAATATGTTGTGTGTGTGTGTGACGAAGACAAAGGAGGGCTTAACTTGCCCATCCCAAGTCATGACAAGTAGCAGAAGACATCAACTAGGGAACTCTTTCTTACCGTGGCCTGGCAGTCCAAAGGTGGGATCGGCTCGGACCACCCACAGATCAGACCTCACTTAACCTGTGCCCTGCCTTCCACCAGTGAAGAGCCTAAATATCCCTGTGAAGCCTGGAGCTCTGGAGGCAAGACCAGGTAATTAAAAAGCTGGGGGAAGAATGAACTTATGAAGAGAAAATGAACAAGACTATTTCTCTTATCAATTTTATTTGGTTGCCAATAACAGAAGTCCAACTGTAGTGGTCTTAAAACACATAAGGCTTGATTTTCATATTCCTGTCATGGTAGATCTTTTTATCAAACAGTATGGCATACTTTTCTTCTTTTTCAGATTTTATTTCCTTCACATTGATTTTGCATATTTATTATCTTTTATCATTTCTGTTGTTAGAATAAGTTTTTGTTATTTACATGTCCTAAGTAATTGTTTATACATTGATTTCTGTACATCAGTGTTGTACCCAGCCATTTTGCTGAATTCTTTTATTATTTGTATGGTTTTTTAGTTTTTTTTCTCTTGGGCTTTCAGGTCATATCATTTGCATATAACTACAAGTTTACTTCCTCGTCCCATTTTTTTCTATCTTTTGGTTCTTTTTGATCTTGTGCAATGACATTAGCCAGGACCTCCAGCATAGCAGCAAGAGTGTGCAGATGGTATCCTTGTCTCGTTCCTGACTTTAACGAAAATGCCTTTAGTGTTCTCATGAGGTTGAGGCTGACCTTTGGGCTTTAGGTTGAATTACATATTATTTTTTTACCTAACTTTGGAATTGAATATATAGAACTTTAAGTTCTCACAGAAAACTCAAGGAATCTGAAATGTGCCAAAGAATGCCGAAGGTTACAGAGCCCTGTTTGAGAAACACAGTTACAGGCTTGTGTTAAGAAAAACCAGGACAGCTCCATGACTTGGGAAAAGAAGGAACAAATTAGAAATGTCCTGCTCTGTGTACTGGGGTAATGGGCAGAGGGGAGGGCTGATTTGGGGGAGGACAGGTAGAAGTCTATATTAGTATCCTGTAGGCTGCCATGACAAATAACCACCAAGTTAGTGACTTATAACACAATATATTGTATATATAACATATATCATCTGTAATATATGTATATTACATTACAAATCAATGATCTTAGTTCTGGAGGTCAGAAGTCCAGATGTGCCCGCAGGCCTGTTCGTTTTGGAGGCTCTAGAGGAGAATCCATTTCCTTGCCTTTTCCAGCTTCCAGAGTTCTCTGGTTGGTGGTCCCCTCCTTCATCTTCAGAGCCAGCAACAGCATTTTCCCTTCTCTGACTTCTGCTTCCAATCTTGTGTCCACTCTCTAGCTCAACTGCCTCCCTCTGCAAAAGGACACTGTGGTTACTTTGGGCTCACCATCTCAAGAGCCTTAACTTGATCACATCCCCGAAGCCTCTTTGCCATGCAAATTAACATATTCAAGAGGTCCTGTGGACATCTGTGGAGGGCTATTATTTGCGGACCGCAGGATCTAAAATGAACTTTCTACTTCTGTGTTTTTCCCCTGGCTGACCAGCACAACTTGATCCCACCAGAAAACTTACATGGGAATGGTCCTAATAAATACGGTCATCTCAAATCAACTGAGTTCTGAAATTGTTCCTGGGGAGTTCAGTGGGTAGATGGTGTGGTTCCAGTGAGGATGGGATGAAATGGGTCTCTGTTGTCAGGTGACTGACAGGGTGTAAAGGAGACAGATGTGTCACAATCAGAGTGTAATCAGTGAGGACCAATTTTAGTCCAAGTTGTTTCCTGATGTGTCTGCAGTCCCTAGAACAGAGTAAGCACCATGCAGGCACTCACGTATGTATAAATGAATAAATTCGACATCAGAGGCGTGTTTAGGGGAGCACAAAAGATTGGGACAGCATAGGGGGAGTCAGGGAGGACCTCATGAAGGATGCTGTAGAACTTTTGAAGGGGGTGTATTCTGGTCGCAAGAGTTAGCTGCTCGGGTTCCTCCCAAGAGTCACTAGAAGCTGCTCAGAGAACAGGATGGAAACCTTACCACAGTGTTGTCTCATTTGAAAAAATGCAAATCTTGCTCACTTTAAACAGATTTGAAAGTGTCCCCTACAAATTTTGAAATAATATGAATCTCTCAACCCCAATTAAATTTTTTTTCAAGAATTGCATAATTTGGGGAGTGTTCTTCTAGTTGCTAGATGGGATGCAGCCCAATTCATGAGTCATTTATAAAGCCAATTACATCTTCAAATTTTAAAAAAAGTGTGTAATTTCTATGTAGGCAGGCTCCAGGGACGGTAAAGGTCATTTATTATTTTGCCACATGGCGGCGCTGCTGTCACTGGTAAACAAAAAACACCCCCCATCCCTTACTGGTGGCCAGTGAACACACACGCAACTTCTGTGAATGATCTTGGCGCTCTTGTGACATTTATTGTTACAATTAAAAATCTAATATCGACCAAGCTTTCATTGAGCAACTGTGCCAGTGCCGGTGCTGGAAAATGTACTAAAAAATAATTTAGAAGAGGAAATCAAATGTGAAAAAATGCGGTGTACTGTATTGTTCATAGGAGAGAACAGTCCACAAAATATTCGAGATAATACCTCTGCACTCAGACTTGCTCTGCTTCTCCAGGAGGGCAGGGGCAGGCTGAGTCCCAGCACACACTAGCATGTCTGGGACATAGCAGGCACCAGTAAACGTTTATGAAATAAACAGTAAGCAAACATGGAGGTGGCAACCTTGCAGCTCCCACCTATATGAAATACTTTCTGTTTCACCAGACACAGAAACTAACAAAAAGTTCCTGAAACTGAATTCCAAAATCACAGCTGTGAATTTCTGAATAGTCCAGCTCGGGTTAGCTGTCCATGCTCAGTGTAACCAGCTCTGCCTAGGGAAATGGCTCCAGGTTACCACGGGTGAAGGAAGACTGGGGAGGGGGAGGTGTGAGGCCAGACTAACTGTATAGTGTGTAAGTAATGAGTCTCGGCCACATAGACACTTATTTTTCAAACGTTTAAGGTTACTGCTATGACAAGATGTAATTTGTTTTATTATGATAAAATACAGATAATATAAAATTTGCCGCTTTAACCATTTGTAAGTGTACAGTTCAGTGACATTATGAATATTCACATTCTTCTGCAAACTATCACCGCCATCCATCCCCAGAACTTTTTCATTTTCCCAAACTAAATCTCTGTACCTACTAAACATGCACACGCCATTGTCCCCTCTTCCTTACCACAGTCCCAGGAAACCACGATTCTAATTTCTGTCTTATAAATAGGACTACTCTATGTATCTCACATAAGTGAAATCATACAGTGCCGGTCCTTCTGTGACTGGCTTATTTCACTTAGCATTAATATCCTCAACATTCATCTGTGATGTAGACATGTGAGAATTTCCTTTCTTTTTAAGGTTAAATGATACTCCATTGTATGTGTATGCCACAGTTTGTTTATCCATTCATGCAAGGGACAGTTGAGTTGCTTCCAGCTCTTGGCTACTGTGAATTGTGCCGCTATGAATATTATCAAAGCACTTTTTAATTCACAGCAGCTTTTTGTCATTATGCAAACTCTCACCCAGTGGTCCTGACAGGGCACCTCTTGTCCTGTGGGGATCAGCAGAAAAACTGGCACTGTGATGTCCTCATGCTTGACATCTTCAAATCTTCAAATAGGAGTATGTTTGAGGGAGAGCAATCAGTGTGATGGAGCATCTGGAAATCAAGTCCTGGGAAGAAGGAATGCTGCAAAATTAAGTCAGCAGCCTAGAGGAGAGCAGACCTGAGGAAACTGGAAGCTTCCAGTTCATGCCTTCTTCCCTCCCTGCCACTCCACTCTATCTTAGTGGAATCAGTATTTCTCTGTGAAAAGCCTCAGAAGCTGACTGATTGTAGAAAGGATTCCAGAATTTGGAGGGGAGTTGGAGGACAGCTGTACTTGGACTCTAAGACTTCTTCTACCCCAACACTTTTTAGTTTAGTTCAGGTTATATTTTATTATATTTTGTTACATTTTATTTTGGGGTGCCACATTACTTTATTTGAAGAAATAGTATAAATGAAAGACATAGGTGGATGAGTTGGTATGGGTTACAGAAAAGGTACAGGTAAATCCAAAATGCATGCACTGCTTTGGTGACCAGGGAGGTCGCCTCCACGGTTATGGGGCAGCCAACCGGAGGCTGAGCTCTCTTCACTGTCTCCCAGGGTATGCTTCTCAAAGAGATGCTCTGCCGTGCCAGTTTCCTGCACGAGCTGGGTACACGGTCACAGCCCGTCCTTTGATGCCTTTCACCTGCTCGTTCAGGTAGTGAGTCCTCGTGAGGTCACACAAATGGGGGTCATTTTTGTCAATGGCCACTTTGTACAAGGCCAGCGGTGACGGATGCACACTTTTTCCCAAGTGTAACACATGCTTCGTTGCATGCAGCCCATTCCCCGGGTCATCACTCTGTGGTTTTTTGATATCCTGAAGGGAAGATTCTGCTTCCTCATTGGTTCTGCAGCTTCATCAGTTTCTCAGCGTGCTCCCTTTCCTCATGAGATTGGTGAGGACAGTATTTGACCAAGTTCTTCAAAGCCATGTCAACGCAAAGTAGTATGACTGGATAGGTAGACAGGAAGTATGAGCTCCAGGTTGATCCGATGGCTGATGGTGGCCTGGTGGCAGTTCTGGCACACCTGTGAGGGACTGGAGCAGTGGTGGGGCCTTGGGGCCCAAGGGCACTGTGAGGAGGGAGCAGAGGGCAGCACCTGGGCATGGGCTGGGTGGAGCGCTGGTTCCACGCAAGTACTGCAAAGCAGGGAACCAACCGTGCGACTCTCAGCAAAAGCTGTCCCTCTCTGTCTAATGCTTTTAAGTATGGGCAGAAAAGACAAAAATGACCGAAGCTGTAGTTTCCAAAGTAAATAATTACTCAGTGTAAACTTAGTTTGCTGTTTGTTGGTAGCACACCCTCCAGACGCAGGTGGAGAGCCGCACAAGCCCCCATGGGGCAGATATTCTCTGAGACTGTAGTGACAGGAGCCAGAGCAGGTCACCAGAGCACTGGGGCCTAAACGCAGAAGCCCTGCGATTGTGTATCATACTAGCAAAATACTCTGGTAAGTCCAAATCAGTTAGCAAACAGAAGAGTCTTGTTCCATTTTTAGTTGCTAAAAATTAATGACTTAATTTGTGCCATTTATTAGACTGGTTTTTAGTTTCTGTCCAGTTTCTCCTTTCCCTTTTCATTAAAACTTATGGGGGAGGGAATTTCAGGGGAAAAGGGAGGGGATTATAGGAACAAGTATAAAGGACACAGGGACAAAAATTAAGGGGGGTGGAAATGGGAGGGAGGTGGGGAGCACTGGGGGGGGTGGACTGGGACGGGAGTAAACGACAGAAAACTGTACTTGAATAACAATTAAAATTTAAAAAAAGAAAAAACTTATGGGGGAAAATACCTCAAGAAGCTGTGGCAAAGTAGACAAATATTATACTTTGAGGTTGGAAAATAAATTGGTACAACCTCCCCAGGATGGCAACTCAGCCAGTTATCAAAATGTCAAGTGTACCTACCCTTTGACTCAGCGGTTCTGCTTGCAGGATTTACCTTCCAGATGCATTCTTGCACCAGTAATGGATATGTACAGTAAGCCACTGCAGCAAAAGATTAAAAATGCCCTAACCATCCTTCCGTCGACAAGGGACTGTTGAATAATGTATATGGCACATCCGAAGGATGCTCAGTGTAAGTGGGGCTGAAGTGCTCGGCCAGTGCTGGAAGACTGAGAGATCTTGACCTACTTAGAAATGGCTCCATGGTACACAGCTGCATGACAAAAGCAAGGTAGGAACCTTTGCGCTTCCCCAACAAAGGTACCTATAGATAGAAATACATCATACACATGTGTCAGGCAGCTTCCAAGATGACCCCCAGTGATCTCTCAGCCCTGGTAACCATGCCCTATATGTAATCCCCTCCCCTTGAGTGTGGGTCCCATCCAGTGACAGGCTTCTAATGAAAAGAATGCGGCAACACTGAGATGTCATGTCTGAGATTTGGTTACTAAAAAACCTTGGTTTCTTGTCTTCCTTGACTTCTCTCTCTCTTCTCACCTGTTCGTTCTAATTAAGTTGGTTGCCATGCTCTGCATTGCCCAGTGGAGAGGCCCCTGTGGCAAGAAACTGAAGGAGGCCTCAGGCCAAAAGCCAGTTGAAGAAATGAGGCCGTTAGCCCAACAGCCTGTGAGAAACTAAACCCTGCCAACACCCCTTAAGTGAACTTGAAAGCAGATCCTCCTATGTGGAGTTGTGAGGTGACCGCAGCTCCAGCGACAGCCGACAGCAGCCTTTCAAAGACCCTGAGCCAGAGGGCTCAGGTAAGCCACTGGGCTGCTCTCCACAGAAAGAGTGAGATAATAAATGTTTGTTATTTCAAGCCACTAAGTTTTGGGGGCAATTTGTTACACAGCAGTAGATAACTAGTACAAGATGTATGATTGTTTACGCAGTATACAGAGTTCGGCAGAAATACGGCCTGCTTGAGTGTGGTTGGTAGGGTACGTGAATGTTTTGCACGAGATGGACAGCAATTTGAACATTTCACCTAAAACGTCATATGGTGTGCTTGAGTATGATGTTGTTACATTACAGAATTACATGCTTATGATTTTGTAGTAAAAAGAAGGGGTGTTATTTGTGATGGACCCTGTGTGTCTTTAAGAACTGGCCATTGTGCTTGCCACTGGGCAAGGAAACTTAAAATTCTAGGAATCAGATGTCAGAGGGAACTTACTTTTTACTATAAACCCTTTGGTCCATTTGAATATAATGTTCATTCAACAAATGACGTTTTTAATATCAAAGGAGTTCATCACCACCAAGCCATTATTATATGAAGTGCTAAAGAGAATTACATAAGAAAAAGAAGATCAAATTGATGAACATTAAAATGGCAATAAATTCACAACTATCAATAAATGAATCCAAAAAACAAACTAAGCAAATAAGCAGAACAGGAACACTATCATAGGTACAGAGATCATTTGGAGGGTTATCAATTGGGAGGGGGAAGAGGGAGAATGGGGGGAAATGTGCAGGGATTAAGAAGTACAAATTGGTAGGTACCAAATAGGGGATGTTAAGAACAGTATAGTCAATGGAGTGGCCAAAGAACATTATGCATGACCCGTGGACATGAACTAAGGGGGTGGGGGATTGCTGGAGGGAACAGGGGTACTGGGTAGGGGGGGAAATTAGGATGATTAATAGCATACTCAATAAAATATATACTTTTAGAAGTTCAGAGGTGAGACTGTTTGAGGATTTGTCAGTTTACCAGTTCAGTCTCACCAGGACCTGGTTCTTTCCCTCTCTGCTCTGCCATCTTCAGTGGGTCAGCCCACTTGTCCCTCACACAGTGGCTGCCGTAGCTCCCAACATCACACAAGAGGAAGAGGTGTCCCTTTCTTCCTGAAAGCTTCTATATCTTTTTTGTTTAAGACTGAGAAAAAAAAAACTTTCTAGAAGACACCCAGGTAGATTTCCCTTCAGTCTCATTGGCCAGGAATGGGTTCCTACCCAGGTGTGAACCCACTGATGGCAGGAGAGTAAGATGACACTAGTTGGCTTATATGGAGTACCTGGTTGACTAGGGGGTCGTTATCTGCATGAAGTGAAGGTTCTACTAAAAAGAAAGAGGGTGGTAGTAACAGTTGCCTACATTGTGAAGACCTAGGCTTTACAGCCTTTTTTTTTTTAATGATTGAGCTAAACTGCATATATTTTAATTAGAAAACACTACATCACTCCCAGCACCTGGAGGTGTATGTTTTTTTAATTATCACATATGTGACCCAAATCTAACTCAGAACATGGATTTTTAAAATTTCGCATGTTGGTAGCACTAGTCTTGTTACTTGGGAAAGATATGAGGGGTCTGAGTGAGAAAATTGGGCAAATACACCTAGAACCATGCCAGTGTTTGCTAAGAGACAGAGATGATGAATTTTTGTCTCCTTTCCCAACTGGTCAGGACCCTTCAGTGAGCTTACAGGACAACCGGACCAGGAGCTGGCAAACTAGGTGTGTTAGGAAAAAACACTGCTCTTGAGCCAGGCGGACTTACTCCAACCCTAGCTGTGCTGTATGTACAACAGCACACAAACCTCAGGCAATGAAATGAAATTTTCTAGGCCTGTTTTCCTTGTAAAATAGTATTACGTGTAAAATAGAGATAATAATTCTGAACTTGCAGGTTTCTGAGCAGATTATGTGAGAATATAGAATAAGAGCATATGGTTGAATGCCTAGAACCAAGAAATATCAAACCTCATGTTATAGTAAAAACAAGCAAACAAAAAACAGTGTTGTAATAGCACACGAACTGACAGATTATCCAATGGAATAGAAGATCTCCAACGTGCCATTTGCCCGTGAGAACTTAATACACAGCAAAGGTGTCCCCACAAACCAACCAGGGATAGGATGAATTGTGCAACAGATGGTGCTAAGGAAACTGACTCACTCTGAAGGAAAAGAAAACCCAGACCCTATCCCACACCACGGACCAAAGCAGGGTCATGAGACCAAAATGTCATGGTTGAAAAGGCCCTTTTGAAAATGCACTTTCCAAACTAGCAGAATGAATGAAAGATGAATGAAAAATGTAAATTTTCTAAGAACTCTACAGAAGATGAAAGACACTGTAGGAAGGTGTCTTCATGACCCTCAGAGTTGGGAAACATTTCTTAAAACTTCACAAACACAAACCATGAGGCAAAATGTTGATGCATTTGATTACATAAAACAAATTGAGTTTTATTCAACAGGGCCATCATGGATAAAAATTAGATTACAGAATAGTAGAAGATATTTGTAGTATCTAAAACTGGAAAGGTATTGATATCTAGAATATGCAAGAATTAAAAACCATCAAGAAAAAGACAGCAACTTGAAGAAGAGAAAGCCCAAAGTCCACCAAGCATATGAAGAAATACTCAATTTCATTTATTATCCTAAAGAAACCCAAATTAAGCACTACCATTTATGCCTATATACCCCCGTATAAGATGGGTAAAAATTAGAAAGCTCAATAATGCCAACTGCTGGTGGGAATGTGAGATACATCATGCCCCGCTGATGGCTGATGGGGAGTTACCACACCTACTGCTGCATAACAAACCCCCAAAACTTAGTAGCTCCTTACAACGGTCATTTAATTTAGCTCACAATTTTGTGTTTTCGAAATGTGCCAGGTAGCCCAGTCTTCTCATCTCCTGACTCAACCCACTCTGAGCCAAAATTCCAGTCCTGTTGGCAAAAAGTGCTCTCAGAAGATAACCTACCCACTCTCCAGAGGCAACCAGACATCATGAAAGAGCCCCGGTTTACCATGACCAGGCCCAAGGACACCTTGCAAACGAAGGACCTTGACCATCATACTTTGTGATAGTTTTTGAAAATTTTCTGTGAATTCAGATCATTTACTAAAATCATTGTTTCATTAACCAGTTCCAATGGCTATTTACAATGCATCCTTTTTCCTTTCATGGGCAAATTACAATAAAATCAGAGCTTTATTTTACACTTCCAACTCAATTAAGTTACCCAGATAACTCAATTCAGACTTTGGAGACTCACATTTGATCTTTGTATTTGGCTTCAGAAAAGTGGGTAGTAAAGCAAATTAAATACATTTTTGATCATTTTCTTCCTTAGTTATTGTTTCTGATTTAATAAATGTACCTACTCTTATGGACTGAATGTTTGTCTCCCCCCATAATTCCTACTTTAAAACCCTAACCTTTAATGCCTAGTATGAGGAGGTGGGGCCTTTGGGAGGTAAATAGGTCATGAGGGCCAAGCCCTGCTGGATGTGGTTCGTGCCTTTGCAAACAAGACCCAGAAAACACTCACCCCTTCCACCGCGCGAGGACAGCACAAAGGCAGCTGTTTATGAACCAGACACCAAATCCACTAGATTTGATCTTGGACTTCGAACCTCCAGAACTGTGAGAAATAAACATTTGTTGTTTAAGCCACCCAGTCCATGGTGTTTTTGTTATAACAGCTCTAATGGATTAAAGTATCTACTATGTTTATGCAGAGTTTTCACTCAGGTTTTAAAAACACAGAAGTACCTGATTTTTGAGAGTTTTCTTTAACAGATAGAAGGTACATTGCATTGGGTGTTGGGGTTTTTTTTTCCTCCGGTCCTGCATAATTTAAATGTATATTTCAAGAAAATGTCAAGGAATAGGAGAACTCTGATTTCTCAATGTGTTTTTTTAAAACTTTCATTAACTTGATAAATAGTTTAAGTATGATAAAAGGGACAACATAGAGGGAAAAATCAAAATCCTTAAAACCTAAAAATTAGCCCTGGCCAGTATAATTCACTTGGTTGGAGCATTCTCCTGTAAGCGAAAGACTGAGGGTTCAATTCCGGGTCAAGGCACATACCTAGCTCTCGGGTTCGATCCCCGGGCCAGGTGCACGCAATCCCTGGTCTGGGCACTTATGGGAGGCAACCAGTCAGTGAGTGCTTCTCTCTCACACTGATGCTTCTCTCTCTCCCTTCCTCTCTCTAAAAAGCAATGGAAAAAAAATGTCCTTGGATGAGGATTTTTAAAAAAATTTTGTAAATCCAGATACTGTACTTGACAATCAAATAAATAAATACAAAAATATTTCTCTTTAGTAACCGAATGGAAATCCTGTAACTCTCAACTCCAGAAAGCAGGAAGAGAGAGTTGCAGAACCATGGAAGACATATACTGTGAAGTGCTGGCACAGAAGCTCTGTAGAGCTGTGATAAGAAGAAATGCCCTGCATAGAGTCATTAAATGCTTTATTTAGTTTTATCAGATTAACAATGTATGTAATTTGTAAATTGTCAAAGGTACAAAATAGTATACAGTGAAAGGTAAAGTCTCCTTTCTCCCACAATACACACTTCTCCTTTGGAGGCTACCACTGTTACTAATTTCTTATATACCCTTCAAAAAGCTTATACTGTTATAAATATGTAAGTGAGTAAATACATTGAGCTTTCTTCCCACAGAAATGGCAGTGTGCTACATACACTGTTCTCACTTGGTTTCTTTTTTAAACAACTTAATGATCTATCTTGGAGACCCTTCTCTATACATATAGATCTGCCTTATTTTAGTGGCTGCCTGCTGTGAAGTTATGTGATTATTTTATAATTCTATTGAAATTATACACATCATTTATTTCATCACTATTAATGAGCATTTAAGTTATTTTCAGTCTTCGTCTTTTATGAACATTATTGTGATGAATACCTTTTACATATGTCATTTTACACAATGTATATCTGTAGGCAAAATACGAGGATTAAGGCAAAGACTATACACAATTAAAGTTTTGCTGGACACTTATCAATTTGTCTTTCATAAAGGTCGTACTAACTAAACTCCACCACCCTCTTTTTTCAAACCTTGCCCACCCAGGTTTTTTATCTTGTTTTTATCTTGGCCAGTCAGCTAGGCGAAAAATGGTATCTCCTTGTACTTTGTTTTGTGTATCTCTTATTATAAGTGAGTTGAGCATTTTTAACATTTTTAAGAGAAGGTCTTACTCGGGGTGAACTCCATCCAGTGTAGAGGGGGTAGAATGTTGAGGTATTATCGGCCAAGTTAAGACCAGAAGGGAGTACGTCTTCATGGGGAAAAGAGAACCTGGGAAAGTCTTGAACTCTCTCCACAAACAAAGGCCATCTACGTCGACCCACGCCACTGTTTTCTGTGCTGGGCCCCAGAGCCTCCGCAGGTCAAACTGAAAACCACCACACATCACCTGGGACCAAAACGGAGCAAAGTGAGGCTGTCATTTTCAAAATGCCTCCTTAAACCTCAGCCCTGCTCTGCCTGGATGCCCCCTCACCCTTTCCCCTGCACTTTCAAGATCAACTCTGTCCAACGGAAATACAGTATGAGCTACATGTGCAATTTAAAATTGTCTAGGACCTACATTTGAAAAGTAGAATCAATTTTAATCATAATATTTTATATATAATATATCCAAAATATCATTTGAGCATGTAATCCATATAAAAATTATTAACATTTTACATTCTTTTCAGACTGAGCCTTTATAATCCAGTGCGTATTTATACTCTTAGCACATCTCAAGCTGCATTTCAAAGGCCCAGTAGTGGCATAGGCTAGACCTGTCTTGCTCTGTCAATACCCTCTGCCCTCCTACACATTCAGTCTTTCCCTGGAGCACTTCCCTCTTCCACCAGGAAGAGGAAGTCCAGACCCTCTCCCAAGGTCACTGCACCACCCACGGGCCTTTCTAGTGGAGGCCACTTGATTTTTCTGTGTACCAGACTTCTTTGTGTGGAGGTCTGTCTGTAGGATGAATTTACAAAAGGGAGACTGCACAATGAAACAATATTTACATTGCTAATTTTGATAGATGTCAAATTGTCTTCTTTGGGTGCTATACCAATTCATACTCCCATCTGTGCATATGTCTGTGTTTTTAACTGCTACATAATATTCTGAAGTATAAAGGATATACACCATAGTGTATACACCCTTCTGACACAAGATATTAGGCTGTTTTTTTCCATTGTATTACAAACAATGCTGCAATAAACATCCTTGTATGTGCTCCCTTGTGCACATATTTCTCTAGGATAATCAAAGAAAACCAAGGGAGGAAAGGAAGCAGCTATAGCCCAGAGGCTCCAAGGTGGAACAGAGCTCAGAATAATGAGAAATGGGGAGAGAGCTGGTGTCTGGAACACAGGGAGAAGCTGAAGACCACAGGACACACATGGGCAGCTCCCTACCAGGGCCATGGCCATTGGTAAAGATTTGGACTTGATTCTAAAATCAAGGTTATCTGATCTGCATTTTAAAGATCACTGTCTGCTGCATGGGAAATGGCTTTGAAGAGTAGGAGCAGGAAACCAAGCAATAACAACTCTCAGAAAGGGGCACCAGAAGCTTGGCTGAAGGGAAAGGAGAAGTCCTCAGCAAGTTGCACCAAATGGAATATAACACGAAGTGCGCTGCTCCTAGCAGAGGAAGCTGTGGAGCGCAGTGAGGGACACGTGGGTCCACCAGGCGGACACAGCCTCTGCCATCTAGGAGTTTGCACTCTAGCCAGGAATAAAGAGACTCAGCAAGTAATTTCTACTGGTGTACGCAACAGTCCTGGGAAAAGAGAACAAAGCACAGGCTTTGACGTCAGGCCGTTTACACTCAAAACTCTGCTTTTCTGCCTACTAGCTGGGTTACATTGGTTCCCTCTCTGTCTCTGTCTCTCTCTCTCTCTGTCTCTCTGTCTCTGTCTGTCTCTCTGTAAGTGTTCGTGAGAAGATTAAATGAGATCAATTTTTGAAAAGCACTTAACACTGTTAAAAAGGAGATACTGAATTATATGTGGTGAATGAATGGGGGAAAATTGTCCCTTTCTTTGCCATCTGTCTTCTTGTGCCTCTGCCAGGCTTTCCAGGCAATCATTTTGGTTCTAAGTTCCTGCCACCTGCTCCAACGACAGAATGTGGTTGGTTACCGTTGATTCAACCCAGCCCACTAACCCTTTGCATATGGTTTTGCCAGAATCACGAGTTGCCAAGCCATGCAAATTAATTGCTTACACGCCCTTGGGTTTATTCTTTTCCCAACATTATCCTTTATAAAAACAAGTATTTTTCCCTTTCTCACCCTTTTAATCATAGGGAATTTAAAATATACTAGAAACAGTAAATTTATCTGATTAATAGATACCAAATTATTATGGTTTATTGTTTTAGACCACAGCTTTGCGGGAACACATTTAATAAATGTGATTGCTTTTGCTTGAGTATTAGTTAATCCTGTGGTTTAGCGCACTGGGAATGGAACATGCTGTTCCACTGACTAGCAGAAAACTCAAAGGACAGAATTTTACGAAAGTATGTATGTTGAAAAGACTAAGGTAGTTTTAAAATCTCCAGTGCTCTCGGCACATATCACAAAGGTGTTCTTAAATGTAATTTCTTTTGCCAGTAAGTTCTCTGTATAGATTTTTTTAAATTTAAAATGGAAATCTGAAGACTAGTGCTCTTAAATTCTGAAACAATATGAGTTATTACTAGCTATTGTTTAAAAAGCTTTCTTTGGCTTAGAGTCCTTAATTAAGATGATTTATTTTGGCAGTTTCAGGATTTTGCATTCTTTGTAAGTAACTAATTCAAAACTGACAAAGTAGTATGAGGATAATAGATATAGTAGCTTGTTGGTTCAGGTCATAGCCACAGTTGGAAAATAAAATAATATTATTTACCAAATCACCAGAGCTTTCCACTCAAGGACAACAGATTGCCAAGGTGTCAAATCAAATGTTAACTCTCATGTATATCCTTCCACATATATCTTCCTCTGCCCTTATACAAATTTATATCTATATATATATAAATGCATGCATAAGCAGGGCAGTTTTTCCCTATTTCTTGTTTAATAACATGAAATTAAAGGCTCTGGTTTAAGAGACTGAACCAAACATACACAATGGCTCTGTTGCTCCAGAACCCATTATTATACAGACATTTTTTAAGAGGAGGGGGTGGATAAAATTAAGCAACAAAGAGAACAGGTGAGGAAGTCACCAATGGAACATACATTTCTGGCAAATACAAAAAGCAGCAGAGAAAGCCAAAACCCAGAATATACCAGGGACAAGGCTACAGCTATGATGAGAGAGAAACCTGGTATGGACACTTAATGAAAACATCACCTACATTTATTTATTTATATATGTATGTATGTATGTATGTATGTATGTATGTGTTTGCATTTTAAAACTTATGAATTCTTTATTTCTGGAATTTTCCATTTAATATTTCTGGACTGTGGGTAACTGACACCATGGAGAGCAAAACCGCAGATCGGGGGGGCTACTTTTTTTGGAGTATCTATCCAATCCAATCAACTTCGGGACAATTGGTTGACACAGAAAATTAGATTAACATTAATGCTAAAAAGAAGGTAAAAATCATTCACATAAGACAAATCTCTTTTAATGAAATGAGAAGAACATTTCATGTTTCGTGACTATTTGAAACGTCCAGGAGAGCGAGGTCCCGTCTTTCCTCTAGAAGTATGTGCAGGCTCCTTCCCTTGGTTTGGCAGTATTTTTGATAATCTTCCTGAATGGCGTTTACTTTGACTTCTTGGGCCAGCTGAGCTTCCTCCACAGTTCTAGTCACTTCTTTCACTAAATCACTCTTTAGCAAGATGGAATTCTGATGAAAAAGTTCTGTATCTGGTATCATGTTAAGGTTTGGTGCTCATTATGTCAAGGCTTATGGTAGACTGTCCATGTGAGCCCAGCTTGTACTGATGTTCCCGTTCTTATGTGGCCAAGCCATGGAACGTAACAAGTTCCCCTCCTATGGTGATAGAGGTGATTTTGTTTTGAAATTGTTAAAGGGACCCTGGTTTCCCCCAGAAGGGCCATCTGGGCCACATGAGATTACTACACCGGAAGATAGCACATTGGAGTGTTCAAGAAATGTTGGCTATTATGTCATGGCCCAGGAACTTGCTCTTGTACCCCAGGTCAATACAGGCATGTGTAACTTATTCCTTTGTAGAAATGCACTCTATTCCATAACTTGGTCATCCGTTACCTTGTTTAAGAAATCTTCAGATTATTTTCAGGTTTCTTTATTTGGTTTGGTTTGGTTTTTGAGGGAGTAGCCTTCAAAAACGGATGCATCAAATTCCTTTATACACCTATCCTTCGATTATTGGCACTTGTACTTCTACAGGCTAGATTTTCAAAAGTGGGATTACTGGGTCAAAATGTATGCGCAAGTTTTATTTTAATTGATTCGCCAACTTTCCAAGATTTAACTTTTCAAGAACTGCAGCAGACACACTCTGGTCCGCAGTGCTGATGATGCCCATTCTCCAGCCAGAGCTGGATGTCACCAGTCTCATGAATCGATAAACTTACAAATTGATGTCAGTCTGATGGATTAAAAAAATAGCTCACTACTACTACAGTTTGCATTTTCCTGGCCTAGTATACTTGAGCATCTTTTTATACATTTATCAGCTAAACGAAATTCATTTGTGAATCAGTTTTTCATATCCTGAGCCCATTTTCTTTTTTTATTCTTTTATCAGATTATAGGAGTTCTTTGTATTTTAAAGGAATTTTCTTGCATTGACTTCGAGACCACTGTTTTCTCGGGAGAAGTTTCTAATTTTCATGTTGCTGAGTCCATCAGATTTTTCTTTTATAGCTGATGGGTTTTCCATCTTGCTATAGGTTAACTTTCCCCCAAACTGAGACTATACAAATACTCTCCTATATTTCCTTGTTATTTTTATTGCTTTATGCTTTAAGTTTAGCTCTTTAACCCATCTGGGATTTGTTTTATATAATATGAAGAAGTAATAATAATAAGAGTAACAATAAGAACAAGCATTTACCAAGCAATTATTTGTGGCAGGTGCTGTGTACTTTATAGACTTTAGGATTAGAGATAAAAAAATTAAGAATTAGAGAATTTAAGGAGCCAGCCAAGTTTACACAGCTAGGGCACATACCTAGGATCTGAACCCGAACAAACGCACTCAGGATCTTATCCTTCTAAACAGCCAAATAAACAGTTAACTATGCCAACCCCATTTAATACACATCCTTCCCCACATAATTAAAATACACATTCATGATACAAGTCCTAATATATAGTCAGTGTATCTCTGGATTACATTGTAATTGTGCTGTGTTGTGACTCTTTTATTTTGATTTTAGAAGTTTTATAGAAAGTTTTGTTGTCTCCACTAAGGCAAGTGCTCCTCTGCTGCTCTTCCAAATTTATCCAATAAACTTTTAAATGTTTTTATTCCATACAAATATTTAAATCATTCTCTAATTTCTAACAAAATGTACCTTCATGTCTTCATTTCTTTTACATTAAATGTATCTCTCAGCTTGTTAAGAATTGACGTTTAATCCTTTCACCCATAGATATGGTGCAATGCTCCATTTATTTAGGTACTTCAATAAAATGTTAGTTTTAAAAAACATAATTCTTGTGCCTTTATCATTGATTTTGTTCTATGCTATTTTATAATTTTTGTCACTATTATGAATTATGTTTTTTTCCATATCTAATAGATAACTGTTAATATAGAAGAAAGCTACTGATTTGAGTATATACATCTGGTATTTATCAATTGAGCTAAAATTTCTAATTGTTCTAATTGTTTTTTAATTGGAATTGTTTGCATTTTCTAGGCATATGGTCACACCACTGCGAAAAGCTTATCATTAAGCTTCATGGAGGAGTCTTATCACATTCATTAAAACTTTCCAGCTTTGTCACTAATTTTAACAGCAATTGCTTCACTGTTTCTCTCAGGCAGACGGTTTCGCTGATTGTAACTCACAGTCTTTGGCAGGTGCGGGTAGTTTCCTTCTGTTCCTGTAATACTTGGAATTTGTATTAGAAAACCTACTTAACTTTATCAAATTTTTACTTACTGCTACAATAACATAATTTTTACCTTTAATTGGATGATATTCTAAGTTGATATGTGTTCCTGATGTTCTAAAACATTACAGTTCTGGAATAAGCACTACATGATTATTGCTATGCTTCTCAAACCCTTCCAGATCATGAAAAAAGACATAAAGCCCACTCGTTCACTGCATACATATCTCCTTAGTACCGAAACTTGCTACAGAATATCTAACACAGCAATTATAAAACAATTTTACTTATGAAGATGTTGACAATTCTAAATAAAATATTAGTAAATTAAATCAAGCAGTGGGTTAAAAGAATGATAGCAAATGCTATGAGAGTATAATTAAAAGACTTAAGACATTCAGAAACAACAGAAAATGCTACAGTAAAAGTATTTCAAAAATGGCTAGATATCAAAATTCAGTAATATCAAAAAACAATGGCTTTCTACACTAACAACAACCAGTTTGAATGCAAATGGAAAAAACAGTATCCCATGCATACCGTACATGTTTTTTAACCCAATTTTTGAGAGAAAAAATTATTTTCAGTGTCACTTGTGGATTTGTGAAACATAATCTTGAAAATGGAAAGTAAACGTGGGTGAGGCCCTGAGTGTTGTCTAATGATTAATTCATGCCAGACTATTTAGAGATGGGGCCATGGGTGCTGACTCATCACATCTCCATTCCCTCAGCCACCAGCCAAATTCAAAACAATCCTCAAGTTTCCCTGAAAATTACTGATGAAGTTGCGTTTCACAGGAGAATTTCTGAAATTAATTTCCTTTTGTTTGGGCTGGTCTTTACATCAAGGACATAGCTGGTGTGCACTTTAAGTCTGTTAAACTCTGTGTTGTCACCCTTAACTATTAAAAAAAAAACCCTCTGCATGTAGCTTGGATAGAAAGTTCCCTGAAAAAAAAAGAACTGGGTTGTCTCATTTTTTAGAAGTTTCCCACATCCATGCATTCAGGGATGTAGCAAATATTTATTGCACACAGTGCTGTACCATGTGCGGGCAGGGCGGTAGGCAGCACAAGAGGTCAGGGCCCTGCCTTCTGAGAGCTCACAGACTAGTGGCCTGAGGCTAGTGCTCAACAGAAAGTGAGACAGATGTTCAGCTTTCCTTTGGAACAACAAAATGCAGAGCAACAGTAAACAAAAATTAGTTACCTCCACTTCTAACTGAACAAATAGGGTCTTCATTATGAAAAGACCTGGCAACAGTACACTATAGTAAACTGTGATAATCCATATAGTCAAGTCCTTTTCCAGGTCAGTTCCGCGTCCTCCTCCCCTCTGCTGCATAAGGCACGTGCTTTCTAAATAGAAAGAGAAGCAGCATTTCCTCTCGGGCTTCTCCCTGGGGCTGAGGTCAGCCTTGAGCAGAGGCCAGCATGAGTCAGCTTCCCCAGCAGGCACTCTGGCCTCAGCCTGGAGGCTAGCCTTGCTAAAACCTGGCTGCACATATACAGTGTGGGAAGCCAGGACAAAGTGTGGGCATGTCCTCGTGGAATATGGGGTGTGGATCCTGTGTGGGCTCTGGGTCAACAGGGTAGTAAGGAGAAACACCTCAGTTTTTTACTTCCCTGAAGAAATTTGTTAACCATAACAGGAGCCACCAAACTGGTCATATATTTGATCTCATAATTCCGTGTTGGGGAATTTATGCTGTGGAAACAACCCAAAAGAAAAAATGTCCAAAGATCTTCTCATAATGGTGCAGTAGGTAATCATGATAGTCATTGCATCCCACGTACTTCCAGTGGAGAATTGTGCTGTAACCTGGATGAAACATTTTGGCAGCATTAAAAATGGAAAGGATGTGTACTATGTTAATTCACAGAAAGAACTATATTTAGAACAGAACATAAGATGGAATTCACACATGGATTATAATTGTATGAAATATCAGTAGGATATCAAGAAAGATTAGGAGAGAATTCAGAATATTGCTCATGGTTTAGAATTTAGTGGGGGGTTTTTTCCCCTAGAATTCTGTTTTTTAAAAAAAGAAAACCACGCAGTATGCAAATAAGAACTAATGACAACTGACATGACATATAAAACCTCTTCAGGCCAGGCTTAAAAGGCAAGAGCAGAAGCAGTTGCTGGCACGCTGGGATCTTTTAGTTGGCCCGGCCTCCAGCCTCTCCGGGTCCTGAACAGAGACACCAGGTTCTGAGGCCCTGCCACCTCCAAACTGATCACCCCTGATGTGAGCCAATCAGATCCATAAGCATGTATCTCACTTTCTCTGGGATTCTCATTCTGAGCTCTGTCCCTCTTCAGTCTAATGCTAATTACCTGACTATGGCAACCTTCCCTGGAGCAGTTTGCCTGGAACTTGACCACGTCTGTCTTCATGCCTTCCATGTTCTCACACAGGCCTCCTCCTAGCACCTTCAAGCAGAGCTGCTCCCCCTAACACCCATTCCACTGCATTTAGCTGGCTTTTGTTGCCTAGATGTCCTCACCTTACCAAAGTTCATACCTTCATAGCTCAATGGCTTTTTCACTTTTAAGGGTTCCTACTAAAAGAGAAACATCCTTTAAAAATGTACCATCTTAAGCTAGTACTTTGCTGCATTGTAGTGGTATTTGTCCTTCCTTGAGTAAGCAGGGAAAGGGGAGGAGGCAGCTACCTGTTACTAATACCTAGTCTGTGTCTAGCACTTTTTATATGTCAATATTCACAACTTTGCAAGAAAACATTATGGTTTCCCTTTGCAGATCAGAGAGGTTAAACAACTTGCCCATGATCACATAGCTGGTACGTGACAAAGTCAGACTTTAAGCCCAGGACCTATCTGACTGGACAGCCAGGGCTCTTTCAACCACCCCACGCTGCACCCAAAGTAGTTTCAGATAAGGCACAGGGCTGGGAGTCGGAAACCCAGCTGTGTGGCCTTGCACACCCAGTCTTGCTTCCCTGGGCTCTGGTTTTCATATCTGTAAATTGAAGGGAATTGAACTTAAGAACTGCACACTAGGAAGAAATAGAAAGGGCTAGGTAAAGGCCAGAATGGTCCCCAAAGGCCCTCCTTCCTCATTTCACCTAAGGACCACTGACCAGCCATGACAGGTGCCCACATGGCACCTTATCCATTCACAGAAAAGGAGAAAGGGCCAGGCTGATCACAAATTTCCCTCAATTGTCATATGAAGAAATAAGCACAAGACTCCTCACACTTTTGGAAAGAGAATCCTTTCTGATAGAACGCTCTGAGCTGGCAGTTTTAAGCTCTGAAATATAAATACCTTCCCATATGATGTGGGGAAAGCCCTGGTGGAAATGTCACTGGCCACCACTGTGGGTGCAGGATTAGCAGTGAGGAGGTCCTCTCAGGACAGACTCCGAATTTGCAGGAAGGACTGGAGGGAGGAAATACATCAGGTTTTAGTTTTTACACCCAGGACTAAGTTATGTCATGATAAGCTTTGTCATCAAAGACAACGTGCAGAATGCAAGTGACAGGAAGCACTGCAGTTGGAACAACCCCCTGTGAACAGCTCCGGCGGTAAGGCACGGATTGTGCTTTTCCCAGGACCTACCACGTGGGCAACCTTCCTGTGCCATCAGACACAGGCCTGTAATCACCCCTCTTAAATGCACAAGATTACACTTTCCTAAGTTTTATTAAGCACAATACATGAAATCCAACCTAGAACAAGCTGGGAAGCATTTAAAATTCAGCTTCAACCCACCAGCTACTGGCGCTGAACGCAAATCTTCCCCCATCTCTCCTGGGTTCCTGTTTCCAGGTGCTGTTTTCCCCCTGCAGCAAGCACAGGGCTGGCAGGGACCTTTAGCCTGGCTCTCTGAGGGAGGTCAGGTCGCTTGGTATCTGTAAAAGCTGCCATGTCCAAGAGAGGGCACGTGTCAACACAGCTGACAGCAAGCAGTGGGGGCTGGTCGGCTCCCTCAGTTCTTCCCAAAGGGCTGTCCTCCGTGCTCCGTGTGCGAGCAGGAGAGACTGTGCGCCTCCGTGCTGGGTGGGGCTGGAGCAGCCGCCCACCTGCCCGCTCGCCGGCTGCGCTCTTACCCAGGTCGAGGATTAGTGAGCTGCGCTCTGAAAGTTCTGGGGATGTTTACCAGACTCCAGGCATTTTTAAGCCCGACTGTCAGGAGGAAGATCTGGCAAATTCTAAAAGCTCAAATGGTAGGCAAAGAGGGTGCGTTAGTTTTTTCTACTTCCAAGGCACCATATCAGCACTGACTTGCGCTTCTTGGGATCTCAGCGAAGGTGAAACCGTGGGGAGACAGAACCTCAACCCTCTGTACTGAGCTGCAGGCGTGCTACATGATGCTATTAATAGAAGATATTTGAGGACTTCTAACAACAAACCACGTTGTTAGAACTGACCTTTAAGACTCAAATCAAAGCATTGTATGTCTTCCCTATCCCACATTACATGTTTCCAGATAAATCGCTAATTCGCCAGTGAACATACCCCTTGTCAGAGGCTCCACGGAGAGGGCGTGGGGCAGAGAGGCACGCATCCTTTGGGAACTTTGTTTTGTTGTAAGGATCCCCAGGTGATTGATTCTGAAGTGCAGACACCACTTCTCCAGTCACTGAGGTTCACAGCCAAGAGCTTTTGTGTTTTCTATTTTTGGTTTAGCTTTTCTGGGTTGTGGAGGTCAGTTAATTAGAGAAGCTTCTGCCTGAGCAGGGACAAAGCAAATACTGAGTTGAGCCTAACTCTGGGCTTAGAAAGCCTTGGGGGTGAGTGTTCTTAAACATCCCACAAACGTTTATCAAGTACCCACCACGTGCCAGGCACTCTGAAGGGTGCTTTGAATAGAGCAGCCAGCAAAGGCCTCACAGAGCTTATATTTCAATAGGGGAAAAGAATGAATAAATATATTTTACACCATATATTTTACACCGATGTCAGTTAGTGAATTATGAAGAAAATAAAGCAGGGTGAGGAGGCAGCGAGTGATGGGGGCTGTTATTCTGGGAGGTGGTGCTGCTGAGCAGAGAACTAAATGGAGGGAGAATGCCAGGGCAGACAGCATTGGAGGCAGAGGGAAGGCAGAGAGAAACAGCAAGTGCAAGCACCCAGGGGCAGCTGTCACCCCGCCAGTGAATCAGGAGAAAGCAGCCCATTTCTGGACTGGTTTTGAGCGGCTAAGGAGACCTCCCCGCCCACTCAGCCAGACCACTGTGCAGGGACCAACCCGTGCACAGCCGTGCAATGCCCCTCCTAGAAGAAGGTTGGAACAGGTGGGGAAGAGAGAGGTTAGAACGAGGGAGAGTGATTGAGACCCAGCAAACTTAGTGTTGAAGATTAGGGACTTAGAATAAAAATCCTTTCATTATGTGACCTAACCGCCGACCACATGGGACAGGATTTTGGAGCAGACCCTCCATGGGGGCTCCCCTCCATTCCCCACTGGGGCAATGATTTTCTGCCATCAGCCAAGAGGCTGAAGTGAAGTTTAAGCACATCAGCCCAGATGACAATACCACTTTAATTTGGAAACTTAAGCCTGGCTATTTCCATGTCCATCTCACAAAAAAGAAATTCTCTCCTTCCTCCCGTGTTACTCCTTTCCTTATAATATGTGTACCATGCTTATCTCTCCTGAGGTAAGACGACTCTGCAGCAAAGTCAAAAGAATCTTGGCCCAAGTGTTAAATCACTAATATTTTTTAAATTACAAAAAATACCCCAAGTAAAATAGACTTTCCTCGCCTCTTTTTCCATCTCTAATCTCTTTCCTTGTGAGAGGCTTTTATTTTATGCTTTATTTCTGAATTGTTTTAAATGTTTTATAAATCTATTGCTCTGACAAGCCCACATCCAATTACTCAATATTACTTTAATTTTAAAAATAACTTGAAAAAAAATGAAATTGTTGTGCTGTAATGTGTTAACATAACTGGGCGAGCCTGTCCCCCTTATGAGGTTATTGTAAAGGAGTCAATGGTAGTAGATTGAGGATATGCACACTGCTGAAGAACCTGCTAGAAATGTGATTTGAGGGTGGAACTGTAGCCCAAAGAGCTGTTCCATTCCCACTCCACTCCTGCCCAACATAAACCCAATCAAATCAGGTTAATATAATCGGAAGCCTCCAAGCTACAGGACTAGCCATTCATGCAATTCAAAGTCAAAAACAAAGTTAAATTCCATTCTCCAGCATTCAAATCTATTTGTTAATCAAAAGTTAGTGTGCATAAGCATTATTACGCAAAAAGAGAACTCAGACAAAGTGAGACATAAGCCAAGAACAAAAGATCCAGGATTCACAGTTCTCACTGAGATAAACAAGCATGGCTGACTGGGGATACTTAGTTTTATGTGGTTTGCTTGCCAGATGGTGCCTAACCCTCACCCGAGCCCTGACCCTCCTGGGCCCTGACCCTCCTGGGCCCGGGGGTCAGGGATGGGGTGCAGGTGTCAGCCTAGCATTTACTTAAAAGTGAAAACACTGAAAGCTTAATGGTGTTTGAAAACCATTGAAATGCTCCTTCTTTCAAAATGGCAACAAGAAATCTCAAAGTGGTTACATTAAAAACTTTATGCCCATTTCCCCTAAAACTGAAAACAAGATGACTCTGACTTTGTTGTGCTCCAACTTGCTCCTCTGCTCTTTCCTGCTCCAAGGACCTAGTACCAACTCTGTATATACATGGTGTTTATTACTGCTTAAAAAGTAAATACCTGGGGTTATTCAACAACCCCCCAGACCCCTTACCAGGACACGTCTCTAGACAGTGAATCAAGTGCATATGAGGATGAGGCCTCTACTGTGGGAGGGGTAAGGAAGGTCAGAGCAGCAGGGCAGGGGCAAGACTGAAACAAATTTAATGCATTTGGACCATAGAGTTCTTGGAACCCAAGGCTCAGATGCCAATAGGTGACCACGACAGTAAGGATCTTCCTAAAAAAAAAACAAAAAAAACTGCTCCTTGTTCATTGTGTAAAAATGAATTGTGTGCTGAGGAAACTCATTGGTAACCCTAAATTCTTGTGGTTTTCACATAAATGGGGCAAAAGATAAACACAAGTTCACTAAAATACATTCTTAAAAAGTCAATACAGGACTTCCAGTCAGGAGTAGGACTTCCTACTCGTCCAGGGAGAGTAGGTCAACACTGTACTCACCTCCTCCCACAACCACATCGAAATTACAAACTAAACTACAGAAACACCATCACTGAGAAGTGCCTGAGATCTGGCTGAACAGAAGTCCTACAGCTAAGGGTATAAAGAAGCCACGTAAAGACTGGTAGGAAGGGCAGAGATGAGGAACAGGCGTGTCCCACACCCATGTGTAGCAGTTAAAACCAGAGGGCATATTTCAGTTTGGGGGATTCCCCCATGAAGACTGAGGGGTCCCAGCCCTGCACCAGGCCCCCCAGGCCAAGGTTCCAGTGCCAGGAAGGAAAGTCCCCATAACGTCTGGCTGTAAAAAAAAACAGTGGGGATTATCGATAAGTTCAATAAAGGGCTTTTGGAGTCTCAGACTTTCCTCTTAAAGGGCCTACTCATGGACTTACTTGTTGACGGACTGACTTGCTCTGAGCTCAAGGACTGAGGCAGCAGCTTGAAAGACACCAGGAATATACCTACAGGAAGAAATTGAATTGTCTGGCTTCAGGGCAAGGTCTGGAGGAACTGCTTTCTCTCAGACTGAAGTGCTAGCAGAAGCCATTGTTCATTTGCTGAGCCCTCCCCCGGCACTGCAGGCAGGTGCCATATATGAGTCTCCATCAACCTGGCTAACAGTCTTTGTCCCACCCTAGTGTTCCCTGAGTCACCACACTATCCAGCTTACAGGACACCCAAGCCACTTCCAGCGACATTTCCATAAAAACTGTCTACCTTGGCTCATGCTGCAGATCTTCCTAAAATCTCTCAGAGATCCACAAATGCCAAACAAGCAGCATTTGGCCTCAGGAGGCCACATAACTCTTTCTAAGCAGCCCCAAGCCCTGCATTAGTGGCACCTGGATTCCATTCACAGCTTGGCCTCTCCTGGGCATTTCCAAGCACAAGGAGCAGCCATCTGCAGATCAGTCTGTAGCTCATGCCAGGTGGCCCTGGGCAGGACACAGGCAGTGGCTGACCTTGGCCTACATCTCCCAAGAGGTCCCAAAGCCATTGCACCCAGTGGACAACTTACAACCACAACAAAGTACCATGCAACCACTTCCATGAGCGATAGTCAAAGGGTGGACTCAGCAGGCACCAGAGCCCTGAAGTGAGTCCTGCCCTGTGGCGTGGGCCCCTGCACAGAAGCTCTTTCATTCTAGTCATAGGTGGTCCTGGGAACGAATTGGCCTGGCATCAATCTCTCCAATTCACATGCCAACAACAACGAAGGCTCAATAACAGCAGGAGGGTGCACACAGAGCCAACATGGAGGATCCACCTGGAATGCCCTGTGAGGCTGTGCCACTGGGCCCTACAGGACACCTACTGAATTAGGCCACTCTACCAAGATGGGAGACACAGCTGCACTACACAATACATAGAAACCACATAGGGAGGCTGCCAAAATGAGGAAACAAAGGAATATGACCCAAATGAAAGAAGAGGAGAAATCTCCAGAAACAGAACTGAACAAAATGGAGACAAACAATGGACCAGATGTAGAGTTCAAAACAGAAGGATGCTCACGGAATGTAGGGGAAGAATGCACCAACTCAGTGAGACCTTCAACCAAGACATATGAAACATAAAAATAGAGAGGAAAAACAAAAAAAAGGATGAGTCAGAAATGAAGACTGAGATGAAGGCTACATGATAAGGAATCAATAGTAGATTAGATGAAGCAGAGGATCAAATCAGTGATTTGGAAGCTAAGGTAGCAGAAAACACATACTCAGAACAGCAAAATGAAAAAAGGATCCCTAAAAGTGAGGACTGCCCTGGCCAGGTAGCTCAGTTGATTAGAGTGTCACCCCAGTACACCAAGGTTGCAGGTTCATCCCAATCAAGGCACATATAAGAATCAACCAATGAATGCACAGATAAGTGGAATGACAAATCAATCCCTCTCTCTCCCTTCCTATCTCTATCTAAAATCAATAATAACTTTTTTTCTTTTAAAGAGAGGATAGTATAAGGAGCCTCTGGGAAAACATCAAGTGTACCAACATTCACAGCATAGGGGTACCAGAAGGAGAAGAGACAGAGCGAGGAATTGAACCTATTTGAAGAAATGATAGAAAACTTCCCTAACTTGGCAAAGGAAATAGACATATGAGTCTAGGAAGCACAGAGAATCCCAAACAAGATGAACTCAATGAGGCCCACAGGAAGACATATCACAGTTAAAATGCCGAAGGTTAAATACAAAGAGAGAATCTTAAAAGCAGCAAGGGAAAGGCACTTAGTTACCTACAAGGGAATTCCCATAAGACATTGTCAGATGATTTCTCAACCGAAACTTTGCAGGCCAGAAAAGATTGACACAAAATATTCAAAGTGATGAAAACCAAGGACCAAGATTAGTCTACCCAGCAAAGCTATCATTTAGAATTGAATGACAGATAAAGAGCTTCCCAGACAAGAAAAAACTATCTAAAGGAATTCATCACCACCAAACAAGTATTATAAGAAATGTTAAAGGGACTTCTTTAAAAAGGGGAAAAATAAAATATGAGCAATAAAATGGCAATAAATACATATATATCAACAATCACTTCATTTTATTAGATAAACCCTTTTATTTATTTATGCTTCTCCATTTTGTTTAAAACAACCACCACCACCACCTTCATATTAACTGACAGCCCCTCCCCATCATGCTTCCTTGGGCTGGCCGGTAGTTAATGGGGAAATGGCCCCCAGGGGTGGGGCTGACCATAACAGCCCCTTGGGGAGGTAATGGAGCCTGAACCCCTGAACCCCCTTCATGGACAGATCCCCCACATCCTGGGGCAGAAGAGGCATCAGGGGTGCCAGAAGTGGCGGCAGCAACAGCCACAGCAGCCAAAGAGAGGCAAGAGAAAGCGAACGGGCAGCGGCGGGATCCAGGATGAGCGGGGCCCCACGGTTGAGCTGGTCCCCGTGGCTGAACTGGAAGAGGCCATAGCATGGAGGTCCAGGGAGGTCCAGGGAGGCTCAGCAATCACTTTAAATTCAAGTGAATTAAATGCTCAAATCAAAAGATACAGGGTGGCTGAATGGATAACAAAACAAGACCCTTACATATGCTGCCTACAGGAGACTCACTTCA
>PVKM010001897.1:0-70972 GCA_004027735.1 Carollia perspicillata
CCACCTACGCCGCCCGGCGCGCCCGAGCCTGGCAGCCAACTCGTCTTTTTTCCTGCTACTTCCCCGCCGCCTGCCGACTCCGCCCCTCTTACCAGTTGGGTTGAGTGTCCGAGGACTTCGGCATTTCAATTTTCCGTATTCTGGTTGTGTTATTGTTTATAAATATTTGTTGTCCTTAATCTTGGTTGTGAGAGGAGGCGCAGTGCTTCCACCTACGCCTCCATCTTGGCCGGAAGCTCTATCAGATTTTTAAATAAGCTATTCAACACATACCCTAGTGAAGTGTTTTAAATAACAGCCAAAAAAGCAAGCTTACTTTGAAGACATTCAAAATTTTCAGTTTCTCTCTCTACATATTACCAACTAGCATCATTAATGCTATTACAAGTTTTTAAGTTAAACTAGAACCACTGAGTATAAAATACCTTATTGTAATAAAAATATATTAATTTGGAATGCAAAGATATATTTATATATAACATTCAGTTCCATTGTTATTATTCCCCAACTGCTCTTTAAACTGTCAAAACATAATTATAAGAACTTACAACATGCTACAAGACAAAAACAATTTGTAACCATGTATGGCGATGGGTGTTAACTAGACTTACTATGGTAGCCATTTCACAGTATATACGAATATGGAATCATTAGGCCGTACAATGGAAACTAACATTATACATCAATTACATCTCAATTTGCAATTTTTTTGTAAAACTTATGTCACATTAACACAAATCAGAAATAAAGCAAGAACGCAGCATTCGCTCAAGTGCTCCGAGAAGGTGGGAGTGCCCCTAAGGGCACAGCCAGCTGAGGGACTCTCTTTGGGTCCTTCTCTAGGACGCCCCTCCGCTCGCCTTACCAGGCAGAGAAAAAGACATGTAATTGCTTTTACACTTTAAAAGTACTTTTAAAAATCACCTACTTTAAACTCTATTTTACTTTATTTATCTACTTTTATCTTCATTTTGAGAACTGTTGAGGTAGAAGAGAGTTAAAACATTAGAAAACTAAACCTGCTCTGTGAATCATAATATAAAACCTTCCTGTTCTTACACTTCAATGACAAATTCTACCAAATTTTAGCTTTCTACCAAAGCTTCAGTTTCTGTTTTAGGAGAAGGTTATTTATATGACTTTATTCTTCCTTTATAAAATGACCACTACAATAAGTCTAATTTCTTAGTACATGTTCCTAAATATATTTTTAGTTTAATATCTAAAAAGGAGTAAGATTAATATTTTAGAGTCCTAATATATTAATTTATTGTTCCCATGCATCAGAAATACCCACATTCAAGGAAAAATAGGTTCACAGAAACGGACAAACATTGCGAGAACAATATGTTAAGAGGTTACAAAAAAATTTATCCCTATTCCTGGGTGATACTCCTGATCTTTAAAGATTTTTATTAGGCTTAAATATTAATTTAAATAGAAAGAAAAGAAGATTAAACTTTACTATAGACAGAACTATACAATGAAAATTGTATCACTGAAAAGTACAATATCCATAGTGTCTATTTGGTAAACATACCATTTAGTCAAGTTACAGAAACTTTTATTTCCAAAAGTACCTTGAAAATCTCTACCCAATCGGCAAGAATTCAAGATACTTTTTCCCAAAACCTTGATATCAAGATTCACAACAGATCCATCTGAGAGGCAGTCCTCTTATCCTTTACCGAATGGCACATTTTGAAAAGTGGATTCTCCATTTTCACAGGATTTTATTTCCTTAGTGGTTTCTGGGGATTCAACTTTTGCCAGGGTCTTAGCTTCTAACAAATTACTGTTTAAAGTATGGGAGTGAAAAATCTATGAATAGGAAATAATCCCAAGATATTAAACTAGTCTTGGAGAATGTTCAGGAGCTTTCAACTATATTTCTAATCTAGCATATCAACTTGGATATGAAAGATTTTAATATCCCAACTAAGATTTCCCAAGATTAAAAAAAAAAACCTCTCTTGAAAGATGAAACCCAAGAAAATTTCATTTCATACCAAGAAAGCCAGTAGTACACTTCCTGCAAGAACTTGAGAAAAATTTCATATCTTTAGAAATATCTACTTTCTCTAAACTGGCAGATTTCAGAACATGGATGGTATATTTGCACAGATGTGTCAGTTAACAGCTGTATATGTACATTAGTTGTTAAATAAGCAACCTAAGGTAGGTCTCAAATTCTAATAAAGTTAAGTGCATGCAAAATATATTGCCTCTAGGGGAATTTGTATAAAAACTATCATCATAGGTAGATTAATTTCCTTTAAAAAATCACATATAAGGTGAGAGGGATTAATGATTTGATTACCCATCCACTAAGCTCTAGGAGAATATAGTTACCTTTCACATATTCTTGCTTATTTATAGAAGTTAAGATATAAGAAGTTATAGAAGTTAAGACTAGTCTCATGACCTCTGTGAATTAATAAATCATTGCCTATGCATTAGGGCAATTAATTCTCTTCTTTAATCCTACAGTTCATTTTGGGAAGACTCTCTAGAAGGAATTTGGTTTTTGTGCTTGCCTTTGAGTTTAAGGAAGAAGAGAGAAGTTACCAATGGTCTCCACTAATGGAAATTTCTTTCACATGACATTAAAAGTTGCAAATGGCATATCTAATTTCATGGGGTCAACTTCTAACCAATTAAGAAGATTGCCTGGTAAAACAAAAGTAATAGCATTATTTTCCAGTCATTCGAGAATATGTGTTAAGCATCTATTATTTACCTCACCAGGCGTTATGTTAGTGTTATTAAAAATGAACACAATCACTTAGAATTTATAGGAACCAGGGAGAAGGTAGGGCATAAGCAGACATGTAGCCCAAATGCCATGAATTGGTACTGCTCTTTGATAAAGTTTTTAATATTCTGTAACAAAATTAGAAGAATGATGTCAATGTGTGTTTTATGAACTAAATGTTTTCTTTTAATGGACTGTCCTTACTCATTAAGTGTTATTCGTTTTAAATAGACTATACGATTTTTCAGGGTAAGGTTTGTTCGCTTATGGCAGTCTTTACAGAATGTTTCCACTTGGCAAAATTATAGGTTGGCTTCCCTGTGTTGATCCACTAATTTTTAGACAGAAATTTTCTTGCCTGTAGAAATCTAAAAGTTTGTGAACAATTCATTGACCAAAACTCGATAATCAATGTCTCTTTCTTTCTTTTTGACATGCATCCTGTAGATAGTTAGTTTAGCAAAGGAACTCTTGTTCTTAGTGGTCTGAAAATATACTTATTCTGCCCTCATTTAAAAAATATTTTGAATATAGAATTCTTGGCTGGAGGTATTTAGTTCCTTGTTATTGGACTTTGTGGAGGTCGATGAAAAGTCACCTGTCAAATTGCTGTATCTTTATGATAAAGTCTTTCTAGCTGCTTTCACGAGTTCTCTGTCTTTGCTTCAGTGTAGTTTCACCATTGTATCTAGGTGTTCTTTTTATTTGTCTACTTGGGATTCATGCTTTGAGACATGCATCTCTTTCAGATTCTGAAAAATTATTAGTAATTGTCCCTTTTAAAATATCTCTTCCTCCTTCTTTCTCTGGAACTCCTATGCAACTTGTATTGGACCTTCTCATTCAAACCACCACATCTTCAACCTCTTTTCGTATCTTCCACATCTTTTTCTCTTGAGGTGGTGATCTTTATGCTTGTTGATTTCATGGTGGATTGTTTCCTCATACGGTTCATCATTTTGTATTGGACTTATCCTCAGTGAATACTGATTTTTCTGAGCATCCTGGACCTCCTGAGTTGTCGAAGGGCAGGCTCATGAATTTGTTTCTGCCGTACACTCCGAGGTTTCACTGAATCAGTTTTCATGTGGATTTATCTTGTCAGCACATGAGTGTAGACAAAGTCTTACTCTGTTCTTATGTGAGACACAAGCTTGGGGCTTCTGTTTCCCATGGGAACTATTTTTCCCCATCCGGAGCAAAGGGCAAAGAAGCCTACTTGTCACTTCCATTCAGTTGTGTCTTCGCAGCAGAGATGAGCCTTCCAAAGTTCTAATTTTATGAAGTGGTCTCAGTTCCAGTTCCTTAACTTGTGCTCAAGATGACCTTTTCTTACCCCAACATGGGCAACCTCAGCACACCAGCTTACCACCTGAATGAAAACTCTTCATTTCTGGCACACCCTTACCGCCCTTTTGCAGGGGGTTTTGATATATACAAGTTTTCTGCTGAAAGGTAGTAAGTGCATTCTGCAAAACCCCTGCATTCTGTAAAATCATTTATGAACAACACAGGGTTTACGGAGAAAAAAAAAAGGTAGAAGAGGCCACTGAAAACCCATGCAACTTTGTAGCCAACAAACAAACAAAAACAATTTTATTCAACAACAATAAAATTTAAAAATGAAAAAAAGACCAAAAAAAAACACATTTATAATATGCATTAAATATTCAAACAGTTAAATCCCTGCTGGCATTTGTTCCCAGCATCCCAAGAAGCTGCTCTTTTATAGTCTTAATGCTGTGGCTCAGATTTTGAATCTAATCCTTAGAATTAAGAATTAGATTCAGAATATAGCTTCTTTTTATTGCATCTATATGTGTACATCATATAGCTTAGGCATCAATGTACACAGCATCATCATCATCATTATTATTTTTATTATTGGAATTTCTAAATGTAACATCAAAACTTGTATTTGGATTTTCAAAACATACTGTACATACCCCTCAAAAGTACTCCGAAAGACAAGGCATTGAAAATTTTCCTATTATTTAAGATTTTAATGTCAAGCCCCAGATATTTAGTCTGTTCTATTTTTCAGAGGAATAACACTGACTGCAAACATGAATAATAAAAATTATTAGCAAATATAAATCATAATAACAATACATGTAGAAAGTGGAATCTTAAGGTAATTGTAACTATCTAATGTAAAACAATTTACCTGATATTCAAAACATAATTCTGCAAAGAACTGAACTAGGGTTCCTCTGATCAGAATAGAATAATTGATTATTTTATAGTAAAAGACCATTTTAAAACAATAAAAGAAATTAGAACTATCTTCTCTAATATTTCCGTCCTTTTCAAGTAACTATAGCTGTTAAATGATATTATCAAGTGGGAAGAAAAGCCTTTTGCTTTATCAATACTTGGGAAAACTGAAATAAGCAGTTTTCATAAGGGGAAAAGAAATATAAAAGCACAAAAACATTTTATATGTATTTTATCATTAAGGAAGTAAAATAGAATATGAAAAGAAAATGACATCTTTATTGCTAGAAGTTTTAATTATTTATTTTTTAACAAAAGTATAGATTCTAAAAGTGACACAAATTTTCTTCCCTTGAGAAATCCTAAACCCAGTGCCATCTTGGGTCCTTGGCCGTGGCTCCATTTCAACATTCTCTTTGTCCACATTACCCTATCGGTCACATCTCTCAACAGCTGTTTGCAATAAAGGATCCTGAGGGCCGTGAGGGAGAGCAGAGCCCGGAAGGGGTCAGGAAGGAGCATCAGTGATTAGAAAGGTTACTTATCATTGTATCACACAAAAGAAAACTGAAAACCAACATATGGTGACCCCATGGCCTGGCTCCAGGTGTTTAGTAGCCATTTGAAGAAAGAGCATAAAGTACCCTTATTTTGGCTTCAAATACGTTAATCCTGTTATGTGGGTGACATGTAAGAGTGCAAGAGAGCCTAGAAAAGCTCTGTGTGTGTGTGTGTGTGGTGTGTGTGTGTGTGTGTGAGAGATATAAATAAACCAAAAACTCATCTACAAATTCAGGTGAAATAACTAACCATCAATTTGAAGGGGTTAAAAAATGATTAAATCATTTTTAAAAAATACCTCTAAGAAGCAAACTCAGAATGAAAACTACTGAGCTTTTAAGGATACGAGGGATTATGAAGCTGTAAATTTTGCTTGAAATTTAAGGGAAAATAAAATTAAATCACCTTGTCAAATATCTGTTTGATAAATATACACATTTGGACTCCAAAAGAATATTGAGGAGCTAAAATAATTCCATGCCTTTTATTCCCTAAACCCGTATCAGACCGCATTGTAGAATATTTACACCACCTTATAATCTTCAAGCAACACCACTTTACAGTCTCTCTCAGTGCAAAATTCCACTTTTAATAACTTGACAGTGTTCCTACTACTTCATGTACAGCCTTCCAGCTGTAAACATTAAGGCCACTGTGTTTTTAATGCTCTTGGTAGAGAAGGAGAACAGTTTGTTACCAGCAATCAAACTATAATAAATGTTCTAAAGTCTGAAATGGTTCTGAGGCCAAAATTTAGCTTTCTTTTTTACAGGCTACACAAACTTAATTTCTGTAATCTTCCCTTATATGTACTTCTAAGTATTTTACAGAGATTAAAGAATAAATCAAAGTATGACCCTCCTTAAAATATCTTATATGCTCCCAAAAGTACAGATGGCTCAGATTCTTCTTAAGCTCTACCGGCACATCAGCTACGCAGAAATGGTATCACGGATGACAAAGGGAAACATTTACTGAAGGTCTGCCATGTGCCAGGTAAATGAAAAGCACTTTACATGCCTGTCATACCCTTTTGCTACCTGAAGTTTACAACTTGGCCATTCACAGGAAAAAGTGACTAAGTAAAAATCTACTGATGGTCACGTTGAGATCATAGGTAAGAGCTAGTGATAACCAGTTTTTCTACTAAAAATATTCTGTCAGAAATTATTTTGTTCCCATGTGGAACCATGTATTTATATCACGTTCCCATTTATTCTTCAGAATACGTGGCCTACTAAGAAAACACTGTTCAGTTCCACATTAAAGTAAGCAATGACAATGTGGCAACACACTGTCACACATCTATGTGCTCACTCTTAGCTCTATATAAACAGTGACAAACTTCATAGATAATAAGTCCCCATAAATTAAACAAAACTATAGTGTCTACAAATTTCCTCTGGCTTTGTCCTGGGTCTTAAATCTAACTGTGATGAGCACTCATCTCTCTCTCTTTTTTTTAAATTATAATTTACTGACTATGCTATTACAGTTGTCCTGATTTTTCCCCCTTTGCCCCCCTCCACCCAGCATTCCCCCCTCCCTCAGGAAATCCCCCCGCCACTGTTCACACCCATGGGTCATCTCCTGTGCTGTACTTGACGTCCTCACGGCTATTCTGTAACTACCTCTTTGTACTTCTTAGTCCCCCACCTCTTCGCTCACTCCTCCACACTCCCCTCCCATCTGGCCACCATCAAAACAGTCTCTGAATCTCTTTTTAAAACTACTCCATTGAGGTATGATTGACACACAAAAAACTGTACATTTAATGAGTATTACTCGGTAAGTTGGGAGATAAGTATACACCCATGAGACCATTATCACAGACGAGGTGATAAATGTCTATCACCTCCCAAAGTTTCCTCGCATCCTCTTTATTTATTATTTTTCTGTGTATCGAAATTGATAAAAATTGTCTCCCAAAGTAAACTACATCTGCTATCTTATTATCTACTCTATCTAATAGAAAGCCAAACTGACAGAGTTAGACCTATTTTTATTTTTTACCTCGGTCTAGGCAATCGTATTCTGTAATTTTAGTTTCTCCATCTATAAACCATCATAAAATAATTACAATTTTAATCAAAGCAGTCTGAAGTATCTCCAAAAAAAAACTATGTAAATACCAGAAACTATGTATTATTTATAAACTACTGCATTATACAATAATATTACTCTGTCTATTGGACTATTCAGTTTTGTTCCTTGTACTTATAGCCACTACAGTCTCCTCATACTTTTCATAGAACTAAGGAATATCTGGAAAACATAAATGGATGTCATGCAAAAATAATGGTAGAAAATGTTGTTCTGGAGTATAACAAAAAAGAAAAATTTGCAAGTAAATGCCCAAATGTAAATAACATGCACATTAACGAATCTATTCACAATGCATTCGGGCAAGATTTTTCATAACTATAGATGTAGTCTCTGGTAATCCAGCAATAACCCAAGTGGGAGTAATGGGAAGCGGATGTGCTGCAGGTGTGGGTCGTTCGGTGGCTGGTTAGCATCTTCCTGTCATCATTAGAGACCTGCTCACTGAAACAGGGATCACTTCTTGATGCTTCAACATCAGAGTGACCCTCTCACCTACAATTCCACCGTGTTCTTCTGGGCCGCGGGGCTTCCGCGCAGTGTTCCCCTCAGGATGCCGCCCTCCGCCATGTCCATCAGGGCGGGGCTCTCACCCTCCAAGCCACTACTAAAGTTTTCCAGAGTAGTATTTAGGCTCCCTGAAAGCCTTACGGATTCACCAGACAAAACATGGTGTGGGCGGTATCAATGGTGTAAACACAATTTTTTAGGAACAAGCTTAAGAGGTGGGATGATTATAAAAATTCTATTATGACTCAGGAAACTTTGCTAGTAATATATAGCACTTCATAAAAAAGGAACACAAGCATTTTCATATAACATGTGAGTGTGAGGAAACCATTTTGCTGCAAATCAAATTGAAAAGCTTAATAATAAAGTACATGAAATTGTTTAAAATTGTAAAGTGTTGATGTCTTTTTTTTCCAATTTCATTTTATATCTATACAGAAGTTATAAACATAACACATAGAAAAGTAGAATACAAGGAACATAAACTGAAAATACAGAATTTCTCAATTACTATTTATCTCAGTTCAAATAGACCAGCCTGAAATAAATGAGACAGCAATACAGAGATAGGATAATCAAGTCCATTTTTACTAGTTTATTAAAGAAAAAAGTACATCCATAGATACTATAAAACTGGCAATATAAATGATTTAATGTAGAGTTAAAATCCAATTTCCAATAGAAAAACTAAGCACAAATTAATTATTTTTCTTGCTAACAAAGAAATGAGAGACTGTATATAAGAATACTTAACGAAACCTATAATCTCATTTGATCATAAATTTCAACTTACTAAACTACAAATATATACAAAGACTGGGATTAAAGTTTGGCTGACTCTTTCTATGGGAAAAAAAAAAGCAACCTAAGTAAAAAAGAAACTAAAACCACACAGAAATAAGAATAGAAAACTCTTTGAAGAGAGACAAGAAAGGCCAAAGTTTTACTCAAGGCTCTGGATAGTCAGAAAGTTGCACATAACCTTAAAATCTAGTGCACAACATGTGCTGTCAGAACCGACCATGAGTAATAACAGACTTGTCACCCGAGGGAGATTTTAAAAATCACTTTCTACTCTACCCAGAGGAATAACTGTGACAGTACAGTACATATACTGTTTTGTCTTAACTGCCTGAAAACATCATTCTTATTATTTTTTTAAGACAGGATTTTAAACATTATTTGCAAAAAATGGGAACCAAGTCTTTAAACTTATTTTTTAGCTTTGAATATTTTTTACAACTTATTTAAAATTCCTATTTTTTTTCTTTCAACATGCTTATAATTTGTACCTATTATAAACATGTCCCTTATCCTAGACACTGAAATCTTCCTCTGTGAAACTCAAGAAGAACTTGGTATACATTTTTCTGGAGAGACACAGAGACATCTTTGGGCAAGCGTGAAGAGACACTTGTGACACTTTTTTTCCCCCATGGCAAATGTCCTTGTTTCTCCAAGTTAACATCATCCTGTCCCCACTCGGTTGCTGTGTCAGAATACGGGCAGTGGATTGAAGCCATCTGAAATGACTCAGTACTAGAAAGTATAAAGTAAAGTAAAGGCTCCTCCTAGCCAATATAAAAATGACCTTAAACCAATCATGAGAGTACCAGAAAGGCAGGGGCAAGGGGAGAGGTTTCAAAACAAGTTGGCATCATAAACTCAGGACTTAAAGAAGAAATATGTTAGAAATTATTAAAATTGTACGAGCATCCCTCACAAGACATTTGAAAAGTGTTTAATTTAACATTACTCAAGCATTTAGAAATCAGTATTATACAAATATCAGAAAAAGAGCAGTGTCAAAGGTCATATTTGCATTACTGATGTTACCAGAGGTAAGCTGAATTCATCAAACCTCCATCCTGACATTTGTGTCATAAAAGAACACATAGAAGTAACTAAACATAAGGATTGAGACTTCTTACCCCATATTTACATTGGCGGGATGTTGCTCCATACTGGTAACGACATTGCTCATCAGCCTCATACACCTGACCTGGGGCCACAGTTGGATAAGCAAATTCACGCTTGGGAGGCTCATTATCGAGGCAAGTACCACGGCCTGAACTGTTCAACATAAAGGATCAAAGGAAATTAGGTACACTATGCACTACTGCAATCACAATCATGAAACCATGTGTTGAGCCCTTTGTTTCAATAACTTGATGCATGAAAAACAATACATTCTACCAAGAAACAATCACATGGCAAAACAGCCTTACTGAAACCTGAATAAGAGCTCCAGTAGTTTTTTTTTCCAGCACAAGACATAATAAAAGTATCGTAGACAACAATCTGAAAATGTCATGTTGGCCTTCAAACACTGATTTAAACTAATTTCTGAAGGAATCAAAACAGAATTTCACATTGCTCTAAGTTTCTTGTTTGTTTTCAGTGAAAATATAACCACATCTGGTAGTAGAATTAAAAACATAAAATGTGGAAAATAAAAAAAAGATTGTGGTTGTAATCCTTAAAGACCTAATCTATATATTTCCACCTTGGGCAGAACAATAGATGACATGTCCAAAGGTTCTTGAAATATTTCAATAATAAATGGGCTGAATGACAGATGAGGCCAAGATCCAAAGTTCTCCTCTCAAGTATATTACAAGTGTTTAGTCTTTCAAAAATTTCATATTTCATCTAGGATCATCAGAGTTAGGAAAGAGAATGTTCTCTCTATATAAGTTCTGCTTTTCAAAGTGTGCTTGCACTCAAACATAATATTTTAATTCAGTGGAACAAATAACAGAAAGGTTGCCAAAACCCAGACAGAATACCTTAGCTTAAAGAGCTTTATACTTTGCTAAATATAATTGTTCACTTTTATTTAGTCAGTGTGCATAAAATAGGACAGATGCTTTTTTACTTTCATTTCACATGTAAGTTAGAATTTTTAAAGAATTCCTATGCCAACACTTAAAAATTTTTTCCAACATTCCTGTCAATTGTGCCAGCACTTGTGTTTTTTTTCCCCAAATCTTTTCCATCTGCTTTGCCAAAGGAAAATAATTTCACAAGTAGAAGTTCCTCAACTATTATTTAGGACAGTACAAATTTTCATTTATAGATAAGAAAGAACCATACATAATAATGAGTTTCATACTTGCTTAAAATTTAATCATAGTCTTAAAATGTAAAAGTTAATTTGCCATAAACAAGTGTAGAGTTGTACAGCAGCAAATTAATACCTTTTAAAAACTGAAACATACTATTCATAAAGTGCCAGATTAAAAGACCCAACGGGTAGGGTAAAGACCCAAGGGTCAGAATACTGTCTTCTTTACACATTTTTCCTTTCATTTATGCCCTTCTTGATTAACTTTTCATCAATAAAAATATTTAGATGGAATATTAAGAGTGGTACTAATGTAGAGGGGACTTTAGTATTACCTGTTACACTCGTTTCACTCGTCACTGCTCGCGATATCTGTCTACCTAACAGAGAATAGCTGATTTTTCCCACTCGGCTACCCAGTTTTCATGGCGGAATGCTTTTTATTTCTTGGTTTTTTTGTGCTCTTAGAAATTGCCATGTACTTCTTTTTTGATGAATTTTAAAAATAGCAAAGTTCTCTTTATTTTGTAATATAAAATATCTGTAATCTATATGGGTATCCAAATTTTAGGCAAATATAATTCTACTAGGAAATTCAAATTTTTATATTAAAGTTAATGATGAAAAGATCAATGTGAAAGATAAAATGAAAAAAGATGTACCATTTTTGATAATAGGGAATATTCATAAGATTACTGAGTTAATTGTTCAGTTATCTAATTTAACTCAAAAATATCCATTTCCTTTCTATACTAAATTATAAAAGTCTTGATGAAAGGAGTTAAATATGTAATAAAATAAAATATCAAGTTAAGTAATTTACTACTATAAATCAATGGGGAAAGTTTAAGTACTGAAGTACTTAAGTACAAGATTCTACAAATAAAAATATTTGGCAATCGCATAAAAAAAGTATAAGATATCTTCCTCTAAGTATATAAGATATATTCACAGAAATGGCACCAGCTAAAAATCTATGAAAAATTATCATACATAATTACTTCTTAGGAATACAGAAAATTACCCTAAAATATTTAGGGGGAAAATTATGTGGACCTGAAAAGTTTAAGAATAATATGCTAAGGAAAACATTCTTTCCTGATGGCAATCTGAAAATTGACTTAATCCAGGAGAAAGCAACACCAGTTATTTCTTTAAAGCTCTTGTTCTCAGATAATAATGGTCTTCTAATGATGGTTCATGTTCTTTAAAAACACCAAATGAGAAGGCCACTGCAAGGGCCTCCAGACAACGAGGATGCCCTGCACTCTGTTCATCTGTGGCCAAACTCTTCTGAGAAAGTTTATCCCAAAGTGGATTTTTGTTTCAGTTCTTTGGAATTACTTATTACTATGTATTGTTTTCCTTTTCCAGTACATTTTTACAGGAGAATAAAACACCATATAAAAGAAAACATAAGTGAAAAATCATATTGATCTTTAAAAATGAACATGTATAGTTAGGAACATGGCGTCAACGACACCTTTTGATATGGGTTTGGTGACCTCTGTACAAATTACCAACGTTTGCAAGTCAAGGGTCTTACCTATTGTTAACGGCTCTGGGAAAGCAAGTCCAAGGCAAGGCTGACTTACACTGTTTCTACATTTTGGGTGAAGAATGGACTATATATTTTCCTCCTAGTAACCATATCTGGTATATGTTGTACAATAAAACCTTGTGTGAAGTATTTGAGAGATGGGGTCATTTTCATATTTTAATTCTTAACTGAGGGCTAAGTTACAAAAATACTTTTTGCAAACATTACTAAAATTTGTCAGCTACTATCCTGCTAATTTAAAGTAAGCTAAATCTATAGATCTCCATTATAAATTATTAATTAACCCTTAGAAAGTAATGATTCTGGATATGTCCATGCTTCTAAGTCATCAATTGCCACCGTGAAATAGCACAGATATAGGAATAGAAGGCAGAGGACAGGGATCCAAGAGATGTATACTTAACCTTGAAACTGCTTCTCTTTGTTTTTTTCCTAAGAAAACTCCTAAGTGCTCTATCTGAATCCCACCCCTCCTTTCACCTAAGGAAGGAACTAATACTCCAATTTTTTCATAATAATGTCCTTCCTTTTCCTAGTAGTTTTACCTCCCAATATTCACCTGCCTGCTTTTGGACTCTACATAAACAGGAGTCACACTGCAGGTTTTCCTTTGTGACTTGCGTCTTTCACCCATTCAGTATTAGGAATGTGAGATATATCCATGTTGGTGCATATAATTATAGCCTGTTCGTGTATTTGCTCTTTGACATTCCATTTAAGACTAATGTCGCAAATATCAAATGAGCATTTGAATTATTTCTAATTTCTGGAAATTGCAAATTATGTTGATGTGAACAATTTTATATAAGAGTCCTGGTACAAATGTTTCCCTTTCTTGAAAATATTAGCTATGAGTTATTTTCTTATATTTTATTTTATTTTAACCAAATGGAAGTTATGAGTAATTTTTATTTAATCTAGGGTTCTAGCTAATTGATATAACTATAGAATTCTTATGATGCTGAGCTCAGTTGTTTATGCTACTACTATCAAAATAATAGTAGTGATATTATATATAATCTTCTCAAATTGTCTCATCAAAATACCCTTTTAAACATAGATAGTTTGTGCCTTAGTGTCCTGAGCATTCTCCCCCTAGAAAACATAAACCTCCCTCATTAATAAATGAAATGAAGGACACTGTTACTAGTTTCTATCTATGAGATGCTTATGCAGCTTATGTTGTTACGCATAAATATATATGTCCAGAGAAAAACTGTATACAAAAAAAGTAGAACTACAATTATTTCCCTAGCAGTATATATTTCATAAAATCTATAGCATTATAGATAATTACTAATTCGTGGACTCTACTTTTGTTTATGCTTCTAAGACGAGGCAAAAAAATGTGTATCAGTTTGAGAACATGCTTTTTTCTCGATTATGAAACTCTTAGTAAACCTAAGTATGTTTACATTTACAGAAATCCTTGCAGCATGATAGCAAAGTCATATTTTATGTATTCTACTTCTAATTTAGAGAAGTCTTATTTACATAGCTCAGAAGTTAGCCTTGAAAATAGAAACACGAGCCAGAGTTGAGTATTCAACTAAAATGTACAGACCCCTGTGTAAACTAAGCACTCTTGGCTTGGTTTCCAGAACACATGAGGATATACCCCTAATTATAATTTTAGATTTATCTTTCACTTGAACAATTATACAGTAAAGTATAGACCATCCGCCTACAAGACAGTGAGTCTATCTTTCTATGTAACTCTACATATCTTAACAGTCTCTTAACAACAACAACAACAAAAGGGGAACATTTAATGCCATGTCATATTATTTTCCACAAAATTGTGCTAATACACTTAAATGAAGCAGAAATGAATTAGGTCGTTATCATCTATAAGTCCAGTATCTTATCTACGATGTCCTCACAAACTGCTCTGCCAGTCTTCACAAAACTAACAATACATTATATCCTAACATGAGTTACTTTAAGTCCAACCTTACTCTCCTGTCCCCGTGGAAAGGCAGGAGTGCTTGGACACAACTGAACTTGAGGCTTCTGATATGGAAGCACTGGATTAAACAATGGCTTACTCAGTCACGCTCTCTTTTTCTCCATCTGTAATTACGACTTAACAAAGATATTCATGGATTTGAGAAAAGTCCCCAAAACGTGCCAGAAAAAATGGAAGGAGGAGAAACCTGTTTTTCTAAGCTGTTCCAAGGGTTTCACGTAAAAACGGGGTCCTATCTATAAAACTGTTTTCTGCCTAATAATTGATATTGACCTTCAAAGGTAATTGCTGTAGGAGAAATGTGAGTGCCTTGGTCATCCTGGTCATCTATGTGACTTTTCTTGTAGCTCTACACTCACCTTGCTTACCAGTTCACCTTCAACCACAATGTTGCCTCTCTTTTTTTAGCTTCCACCCTTGTGAAAACGCAGTCCCTATTTAATTTGGAACTGTAGGAGATTTGCTGTGGGTCTTTGACAGTTCAAATAATTTAACAGACTTTAATTTAAATAGAGCAAGAGTTGACTCACAGAGGCCTCAGAATTTTTTTTAAAACTATATGAAATTACTCTGTACTACCACTCAGTGGTAGAAAAATACATATTTAAAAAAAGAAAAAGGAAAACTGGCCTAGATGACTTGTGGTGGCCTTTCACTGCCTGGAAAATTAGCCCATGGTCCTCAGTGAGAATGAGCCACACTACCAGGTTCATCTTTCTCCGTCTTCTCGGTCAGTGAACCAGTCAGTCAGTCCCGCAGGCAGACAGGAAGGACACTACCTGCAAAGCCGTCTTGAAAACATCAGAAGCTGGCATAACACGTCCATTCTAATGGAAATAGGTTCTTTATTACTTAATCAGAACAGCTTCTGGGCGATTCATGAACCACTTACTGAATCACCGAGTTTAAGAAATCTGAAAAAAAATATTGGGAGTTGGTAAACACCACCTCCCGATTGATCAGCAGCACATAATGTTTCAGAACGACACGAGAAGTGTTTTACTATATTGGCATCTAAAGGCCATGGAGTGGTTTTCTGTTGAACACAGTGAAGAGTGAATCTACAAATCATAGAAAGCTCATTGTTAAAATCCACCATCATCTTTGGCCTATACAGCCACTAAGTACAGAAAGGTATGCATTTTGTTGGCTGAGCTGCAGTTCCTAAACAATTCATCTTTACAGATCTCTTTTTCTTGAGAGGAGAAACTGAAATAAAATGTTATGAGTCTTTTTGAGCCAACTATAAAACATAAATGTAACCTCAATCCCCGATCAAAATATCGCTGGATTTGAGAAAATGTCACACATAGCTGCTAAAGCAATTAAGTCCACTGCATTAATAGAAAGGAACAAAGAAACTCAAGAAACTTACTATTATGTCTTTGTGCTCCAGTGAACTGGCCTTTTTAAAGGCCTTGTGTTTTAAAAACCTTTATTACTCGGTCAGATTATGATCAGAGTTGTTTAGTTCATTATCAAAGAGGGAGGGAAACAGCCAAATTTCCCCCAAATCTCTACCCATTGTCTTTCATACTTATCTTTCACAAATGGCTTTAATTGTGTATCCCAGGAGAACACACAACAGAAATATGAAGTACAGGATAAACAAGCTCTTTAGAACCCTGTCAACACTAATTGTGCTTACTCATACAAAATGCAAAGAGGCGCAGGGGTGTCCAGCCTTTCGGTGTCTCTGGGCCACGCTGGAAGAAGAGGAGCTGTCCTGGGCCACACACTAAATACACAAACACTAACGAAAACTGATGAGCAAAAAAAAAGGTTTTAAGTAAATTTATGATTTGGTGTTGGGCCACATTCATGGCCACTCAGGGCCCCATGTGGCCCCTGGGCCACAGGTTGAACACGCCTGCAAGGCTTAAATAATGCTTTTTGTATTAATTCAATGGAATACTTTACTGGAACTAATAAACATTTTACATTTCCCATCAAGCCAGTGGTGATTTCTTAACTGTATTTTATCAGCAATTTTAGAATTTGCTTTTGACCATGCATTAGTGTAATGAACATATAGATCCTCTAAGGAAATACAGGATTAAAATTAAAGATACTAAGGAATAATTCAATGATACAATATATTTCATAATCTCTTTAAATTTATCATATAATCTCAGCCTTAATACTATTCCAACTAGGTAGGTGCTGGCCAAGAGATAAAAATTGGTCCTTGCATTTACTATGCACACAGAGACGGTCCTTATCAAATGTGCTCTGCATAGAAACGGGATAGAGGAGCAAGAAAATGGTGCTTGAACAGAACGAGAGGAGGGAAGCTTTTCAAAATGCACAGGAATACGGAGCATGCTATATAGTTTGTCTTTCTGGGGACAGACACTAAGATTCCATTATAAAAACATGAGCCGAGTCAAGGGAGAAATTGCAGATCTGGCTTGATTTCTGGGGACAGCAGATTTTCAACAATGTTTAAATTTAGGTAATATGATCTCATTAAAAACATCTTGGAAAATGATATTGCTAGTACTTTGTGTTAAAAACTACCAAAACATGTCAAATAAATTCTCTGTGGTCTATCTTTACAGTCTTTCACCCCGTTTTGGCACCGAGCAAGCACACTGTTATAATTATCTATTACTAGGATTAAAAGTTGCTAGGTAATGCAGTGAATTTCTAATTCCTTCAGTTTCACTGTTATATTAATTAATTAAAAAGAGCCCATTTTAAACATTTATCTTTTGATCTATAATTAAAGCATTGCATTAGGTAAATCTCTTGTTCAGACTCTTTAAAGAAATACACAATTGTAAATTTTTGGAATATAATCAGGCCATTTGCAGATAGAAACCAAAACTTTAAAATGAACAATGTTACCCTACATAACCTATCTGAATGTTTAAAATGTTACACTATCATCATGTTAGTGTGTACTTTGAAAAGGCAATTTTTAAAAACAATTTCTGTTGCTTGCCTGTGTTTTATGTATGACTCACTTTTTCAGAGTATTTAATCTCTTCTTCCCAGAACACATGGCACAAAATTGTTGAAGGTAACAAGAGAGCTGTAAAGCTTAAAACCTTGATATCATTTAAAATAATATTTACCACTTAATGCATGTCTCTTAAGAGTTTTTAACACATTTTAGCATTATACATAATTATATACATCATAACGTGATGATGTATGTATTACTACCTAAACTCATTTAGGAAATGAGGTCAATGAAGATTATAAAGGTGAAGTACCTGCCCAAGGGCACACAGGAAGTGAGACGTTCGCCTACCAGTCTTCCGAGTTCAGTAAGAAAGCCCCATGGCAGCTGAGATACAGAAGAACATCTGCTTTCCCAAACATCATTATACTTTAGCTAATTTACATTCCTCACAGTTAGCTAATCAAACTCTTGGAATAAACATTAAAGGGCCAACAAAGAAGGGCCCAAACTGTAGAATCTAAAGATGAGTCAATAAATTTTCAAAGACGTTTTTAATTTTTATTTCTTAGGTGTTTGTTTGATTTTGTTGTTGTTGTTTGTTACTATTAGATACTATGGCACTCTTATAGAATTCAGGTTTTTTTCACCAACAAAATTAAATGTATAATCCCAGAATTAAAGTCTGACCTGTGCTGTATTAAATTATGTAAATCTACATTTTGTACAACATTGCTTCCCATTTATCGAACATTTCTAACACCCATATCATCCACCCCACTTAAATTCTTGCTCCAGTTCCTCTAATCTGTTCAGCAAGTTCTGCATGAGTGTGAAGGAAAAAGTTTGCCACAATGATATATTAAAGTATTCTGGGAACCGCCTGAAATATCACTGGGCCCTATAAAAGTTACTCATTATACAAAATTTGAAGCACTACATGTTAGGCTTCTACCAATCGCTTACTTCTAGAGCAATTCGTCATCACTCTCCAGAGATTACTTACTCCAGAAAGCTGGTGATATAGTCTCGACTGCAGGAAGACCAGGAAAAAGGATTGGTATTTGCGGTAATGTGAGCTGCCATAAGCTTTGCTGTTTCATGACCTTTCGTCCCACAAGAATTTCCAATTCCATCATGGTTCATACCAAAACTGTTTCAACAAGGAAGAAACATAAGAAACATAAAAGAAATAAGAAAAAGGAAAACAAACAGACCCCAATACATCCTTTATTTCCTTATTTGATCATGTATTAGTCTCATCAACATTTGCCTTCCACATCCATAGACCAGATCCTCTAAGGAAATATAGGATTAAAGTAAAAAAGATTAAGGAATAATTCAATGATACAATATACTTCTAAATCTCTTTAAATTTATCATATAATCTCAAATGATATCTCATGATACCAGCTCTCCATGAACAGACACGAAATATATATTAATGCTCACTTTTTGCATGAAAAAAACAAATTTAGTAAAGAAAAAAGACCTACTAATGATCATCCAGTTAGGGTTGGAATTGTTAGTAGAAGCTGCCTTTTAACATGCTAGAGTTCAAACTAATTCACTATCCTGAATCAGAAGGGAATTATAGAAGATGGTTATGACCCATTGAGTTCCAGGTTATAGACCAAACACAACAATCCTTGTCTTTGGTATAGATAAATGAGAATTAAATACACAGGTAATGTACATTTGTATGTGTGTTTTCAAAACATTTTGAAAAGTCTCGATGTATTTAAAGATTACGGACATAAAGTTTTTCTTTACCAACACCTCCCTCCATTTTTCATAGCTTTTCTTTGTTATTTTTATGCGTCCTATGGCCATGCCTAGTTCTATCAATGTGATCTAAAAATATATTTCAATAATAAACCAAAATTATTCTGTAAAGGATATACCCACTGCATACAAATAAATTTTAGCCTTTTATCACAAGTAGTCAGAAATTCAGTTTGAATATTACTAAAAAATTAATGTTTCCATTGTGACATTCTAATAACTACACCATGATATGAGTTCAGGGAAATAAATGGTTTATGTGACAAGAGCAAAAAGTAGATGAGGGTAGTTGCTGGGAAAAAATTTGGAAAGGTAGTTGAGAACAGATAATTACAAAAGAATAAATAAAAGTTATTAATACGTTTGGCTATAAGAACTAAACTAAACTATATTATAAGAGCTAATATGTATTATAAATGTACTATACATTTATAAGAACTAAAAATTTCTGAGTAGGACAATAGGGATGTGGTCTGTATTTTAGACAGTTCGGGATAATAATTTCGTGGTGGGGACCTGGGAATGGGGAGAGAAGGGAGCCAGGGAGAGCAGATGGAAGATCATCACTGGAAAACGATGTGGGTCTGAATTGGAGCCCTGGATAGAGAGGCGGGATTAGATTTGAGATATGTCTAGAAAACTGAATGAATTGGTCTTCATAAATATAATATAAAAATGCTATAGTGAGGACATATAATACATTCACATGGGGGTGGGAGGCAGAAAGGAGGAACCGCTATTTCAGGCAGAGGAACTGACCTAAGCCAAGGGAGTGTATGTCAATATCCAGAGCCTTACATTAAAATACCAAATAACCTTCAAAGAACACCAACATTTAGTTTTCCCATTTGATATCAACACACTAGAGTCAACCTACTCATATGGTCTTCTAGGAACATGATGGTAGAGTTTAGCGTTAGTTGAATTAGACACATATCCTGTCAAAACAATCAGCTACAAATTTACAAAAGGCTCCTTTGTTCCCATTTTTAATTCAATGAACTTCGTATTCTATATTTCTCTAAAAGGTTGGTACTAATGTGTGACTACCACTGTGACTCTTGTCAAATGATGAGAGCTTGAAAAACAGTCTCTCCTTTTAGCAGCAGTCTCTCCAATAGCCTGTCGTCCTGCTAAGGCAGGTGTAGGGAGGTGCGGAGAGCTTTCAGAAAATCATTTTTGAGATCATCAACTTCCTTATGTATTTGTTTTTAAAAAGTGCATTTTCTCTTTTTTCATTTCTCCTTTTGAAATCATATTTCTCCAACTTACAAAAGAAAACTTATCTTTCATCGATCCATAATTTTACAACAGTTCACAGCCTTGGGGTATAAAAACATGGACATCAAGAAAAGAGAAATTGGAAACCTTTGGTGTCAGTTTTGAGAAAGAGAATGACGTTAACAACTGAATAAACTATCGTGCAGTTTCTTGCTTTCATCAAATTTATTTGAATATAAAATGAAATTAACAGTTGATGGGTAGTTAAAAATATTTTTTCATGATAAATCACCATGGTTATCTTTTGACAAATAATTCCAAAGAAGTTCAAAGAATTGAGTGATATTTCTATAATAAACTCCTTTCATCTCATCTACTTCCTTATGTAAACAAAGCATTCATCATCCGCAGAAACAAAATAAAGGAGCTGAGCTGATGCTGAAATTCTGCCTCACTCCATAGGAACACAGAGACAAATGGCATTATCAAAAATGCATCTAATTAAAAATACATCTTATAAAAACTCTGCTTTTATTTTAATTCTTTATTAAGATTTATAATGTATATTAGCTTCTCTGATCATCAACTAATAATGATTGTTATCTAGTGAACAAGTAATACAAAAAACTTTTCTTTATGATTACAGGAAATTTTAAATGTAATTGCTATTTACATATATCTTTGTTATGGAGACATTTGATACAATTAAATATACTTTTAAGCATAAATTATATATTTAAATACATTGAAAGTATTAAAATATACATTAGGGTAATATTCCTGGAGGGATAGAAGAAGCAGACATATTGAGTTAAAGAAGGAAAAATGATAAAAGTTTTTACTATAAAAAAGAACAGGTTTGTGTATTTTTTAAAAGCATGATGATAGTTACCAAATTGCTACTGCATTCAGATTCAATTGGTTATATTTAAAAGAGATATGTAACAACTTTGTTTTCATATACTAATATATACAGTACTCCAGAAATTCTATCTTTTGCAATTACTTAGATATAAAATAAAAAATTTTAGACATCAGTTGAAAAATACACAATAGTGTACGTAGTTTTAATACATACTTTCAGAAGTATAAGAGGGGAAGGCTTTTTTTCCCTCCTGAGGAAACTCTACTGATGAAGAGTTTGACAATAAGAAAGGTGAAACTTATTAGTGATCAGAGAGAATAAACAAGAGGCCCCTTTAAAACCATCACAGTGGCAAAAATTAGAACATTACCTAGAACTAAGTGTTGGCAGTGATGTAGAGAAGCTGGGATCTTAGTTCACAACCTGTGTCATGTGGTCAGGGCAGTTATTCCAGAGAGCAGCTCAGAAGTACTTAGTCAAATTAAATAGGCAGATACATTAGGGCCCGGCAATCCTATTCTTGGATATATATCCCAGAAATATTCCCAGAGGAAACATGTATGGAGATGTTCATGACAGGATTATTTATGATAGCAAGGATTTGAAGACCATCTAGGTGTCTGTCACTGGGGAACAGATAAGTGAGCTTTGTCAGATGCATGCTATGGAATACGAACAGAAGTTGGAAGCAGCAAACGAGACAGATGTCTCCACGTAAGTACGGGTGGATCCTTAAAACAGTGAAGAACTTAAGAAAAGGAGGAATGTCTATAACACTCTATCAAATATATAGACAAAAATCACATACATACTCTCATGTAACAAAAAGGCCAAGGAGCTGTTCCAGAAAAAAGACTAAAGAAACATAACTAAATGCAATGAAAACTGGACTGGGGGGAAAGGTTCTAAAAGAACATTGCTGGGACAATTGATAAAATTTGAATATGATTGTATATTGATGATAGAAGTATATCAGTGTTAAATTTTCTAATTTGATAATTGTACTGCGTTTATATAAGAGATTATCTTTTCTCCTTAGGAAATAGATATGAAATATTTCAGAATAAGGGAAATGTCTACAACTCATTCTAAAATAGTTAATAAAAAATTAATGAACAAATACAGAAAGAGAAAAAGCAGATGTTACAATATATTAACAACTAACTCTGAGTGAAGGGCATGTGGTAAATCTTTTTATCATATCAATATTTCTATAACTCTGAAATCATTTTAAACTTAAAAGGTTAAAAATGAACACATACATGTACAAAACAACATTCAATATTTTATAAGGATATGTATGGACTCAAAGTTATTAGAGTAGTTATCTATGGGATTGAACAAATGGAAGTGGGAAATGTAAATACAGAAATAAATACATAAATAAATATATTAAATCAGAAGGCTCCTTACTGGGACTCATAAGGATGTTGTGCCAAGAACTGAGACTGGATAGATGGATGGATGGGTGGATGGACAGATAAATGTAAAGTAAACTCAACTCTCTGCTCTTGATACAGTTTTTTAAAAAAGAACAATAACAAAAGAGAGTTTGGTCAACCTGGGGCCCACTTCGACGAGTGAACAGCAGTAGCAAGAGAACACGCTGATGGTTGGTCTTGTGTGTTTAATAAAACATTTCAGATTACACAAAGGCAATGGTTCTCATTCGTGGAGGGTTTCAGGAACACAGTGAGAGAGAAAGATGAGGGGGGAAGTTAGGAGAGACAGTCCTCTGTCATGATTCCCCACTTTACACTGGGTATGCCGAGTCCACAAAGCTTGCTCTTCACCCAGGCTACCTCTCGGGATAACTCTAAGAAACGGGGTGACATTGGCCCCTGGATAAAGAGCAGGTTTACTTACTGCAGCAGTCCCCATTAATCTGTGGTTTGGTCACCCATGGTCAACCACAATCCAAAAATAATCAGCAGAAAATTCCAGAAATAAGCAGTTCATCGGTTTTAAATTCTGAGTACTGTGATGAAACCTTGCCCCATCCTGCTCTGTCCTACCCTGGATGTGAACAAAACCTCTGCGCAGCATACCCACGCTGTACACGCTACCCACCAAATGACCAGTTAATAGCCATCTTGGTTATTAGATCAACTGCGTACCATGATATGGCAGTGCTTGTGTTCAAGGAACCCTTACTTTAGTTATAATTGTTCTATTTTACTGTTACTTACTATCTCACTGTGTTTAATCTATAAATTAAACATTATTGTACATATGTATATAGGCATGTATGTATGTATGTATTTATAGGAAAAAACATACTGTATATAGGGTGTGGTACTACCCACAGTTTCGGACATCCACCGGGGGCCTTGGAACATAGCCCCTATGGACAAGGGGGGCCTACTGTACTTGCTATAAAAGGGGTAGATGCCCCGAAGCCAATCTCTCTCAGTTTTGATGAGAACCTAGTGCATGTGCAGCACTCATCTGGGGCAGTGTTGTTTTGTCCCTGTGGGGTTTGGGGCCAAGAGGAGCCCAAACACATTGGCTGATGCTTATGCTGCTTGCTATAGAGTTAAGTGCAAAATCCTTTGTCGCTGACCTAGGAATCGCATACACTTTGACAGCATCCATGCAACAGTAATAGGCCAGCTTAGCTTCTAAGTAGGGTAAAATCAAATCTCTAATCCAATCAGAGAAGATCACAGTTGATTAGGACAACATCCCTGAATATGAAAAGCTAAGTAATCTTTAAAGCAATGTCCTTCAAATTAGTCTTAATTCTTCAGAAAGTGAAGCCCAAATTCTCAATAATATCTATTATATCACAGTAAGCTTTTTGTTTTATTGCCTTCCCCTAAAATAAACTGTATGTTGAACATTTTAAACCTCCCAGTGGACATTTCCCATTTTTTATATCTCAGTACTTCTGTTCCTATCTCAAAAGTTTAATGGATACTTCTTATTTCTACATTGGTCAGTAAAACAATTTCCCTGCTTTTCCTCTAGATAGCACCCAAAAGCAATAAGAAAAAAACCCATAAAACACAATATCATAATGTACGTGGAAGGATGACTGAATACATAAAAACCCAACAAATGCAGAAAGACTCAGAGAATAACAGCAGTAACTGAGGATCTCAGCTAAAAGGACCAGAGTATGTTCCTCCAAAGTTCAGTGCAATGATCTGAGGGGCACAACCAACACCTTCTATGAGCAATTGGAATGAGGGGGCAATGCAGGAAGATACCCCCCTGTTCTAGGGGTCAGAAGAGTAGAGGGGGCTAACTGAAGGAAGCATATTTGTAGGAAAGCAGTCTGTCATTTCGGAAAGATGAGAGACTCCACTGCCTGGCAGTTTTATAAAGAAATACAGGGTCAAAACAATTGAATCACATAAAATACTGTTTATCATTAATAAGTTCTTGCTGAGAAAGTAGCTCTGGCCCCTACCTAGCATTACCGTCTATAAATAATTTATCCAGAAAAATCAAACTCATTCAAAGATGTGTGATTCAAAAGAAACAACAAACAGATCTACAAGTATGTTACAGTAGAAAAACACACAAGAAAATGCAGATGAAATATGGACATGGCAGAAAAACAATGTTGCTGCAGACAAGATCAAAATTGGACACGTTAATCTGAGCAAATTAATGAAGATACCATTTTATAAAAACAAGGATTTCAGGCAGATATACAAGCAATCAGGGAAGACGTGGCAGGACAGGAGATGAAAACATGAACTGTCTGAGGAAGGAAGCGGAGGAAAAGGGCATCTTGAGGTATCAAAAGAACAAAATGAGGTGACTGCCGAAGGCACTTCTCACAGGAATGAACAAAGCAAGCAAAATCAAGTGGATAAAGAGTTTTAAAGGATCCAAGTAAAGGAATCCAACATAGGAACCACTATTGTTCCCAAAGAAAAGAAATACCATAATAAAACAGAGAGAAGAGCCATTTAAAAATTCATGAAAATTTTTAAGAAATAAAAATGGCTAAAATCTGATCAAAGTGCACCAGACTGTGTCCTAGGAAAAATTGACATGGAATGAGTCCACACTGAGGTGCATCCTAGTAAACTTGCCAGACTTCAAACACAAGACATTTCATGGGCAGTTGGGGCAAAAGAACAATCTAATAGAAAAACAGTCAAATTCACCTCAGATTTCTCCATAGTGACATTTAACACCAGCACACCATGGAGTGATGCCTAGCAAGAATCTTGCATTCAGCCAAACTGAGTATAAAATCATCTTGAACAAGAACTCAAGGAATAGAGATCTCATAAATTGTTCTTACAAAAAATGTTACAAGATAAACTTCAGCTTTTTTAAAAAACAACGTGAAAGTTTGATGGTTTATTAACAGTATTTGAGTTTTATAGCAGGCAAGGCATATAACACAAGTGAAACTGGTCACTAGTCCAATTAACTCTCTTTTCATAATTCTTAATTATATTTTGTTTGTTTTTATGTTTTTTTGTGGTGAATTTTAGTCTCTTACATAATATATGTTATATAATACATACTTCAGAGAATAATACATATATTTACATTTTAAAGAATAATGATAAAGCAAACTTCTTTGTTATCTCTATGAAATTTACAAAATAGAACATTTTCAGAATAATAAAAGCTTGTCTCTTGTGTTCACCTTCATAATCATATTTTTCTTCCTCTCCTGAAAGAGAATGATTGTCCTGACTTTCCCCTTCACTACCTGTTATAAAACTATGGTAATTAAAACAATCTGATGTTGGCAAATGGAACCTTTGAAAATAACAAAAATAAAAGCCCAAAAAGAAACATGAAACAATATTAATATTTGTTAAATCCAAATAGTCTGCAGATAGATGTCTGTTATAATACATACACACAGGTGTAAAATATTTAACTTAAAACTTTTAAAAATGTCTATATAGTTAATAACATGTATTGAATATATACAGAATACTTTGTTCTAAAACTTAGCAACTGAATTTTCCTCTCTGACCAATGATGCAAGAGAGCTGGGTTGGTTTTTTAAATTGAAAATTTTTTAATTCTAAAATTTTAAAACTGATTTTTGAGATCTTGAAACATTTTGCTCCACAAATAATGATGTAAGTTGTTATTATATGTCTAGGATAGTCTCCACAAAAAGCCTATTTATCCTATCTTACAGACTAAATCTTTGCCTCTGAAATGAAAAATAGTATATGACGACACTGTTGGAATTAACAATTAAGCAACTGAAATATATTTAGCATTTTTCTGGTGACTCTAATAGTATTTAGGGAGAGGTAGTTTTAATAAAGGATGAGATAAATGAAAATTTACTGAAGGACTTGCATTATCAAAAACTTCTACAGGTAAATGTTCTCATTGTGTTAAGTCTAAATTTAAAATTTTGTGCTTTTCTTATTTTCCTTCATAAAGATATACCATGACCACTATGTAACTCCGCCTAGAAGTTTTGCTTATTGTTTTAATTCATGAATGAGAGTAAGATGTTATTGAAGTAATTGATCAAGAATTGGAAAATTGGCCCTGGCTGGTGTAGCTCAGTGGATAGAGCATGGGCCTGTGAAGCAAAGGGTCGCCGGTTCGATTCCCAGTCAGAGCACATGCCTGGGTTGCAGGCCAGGTACCCAGTGGAGGACACATGAGAGGCAACCACACACTGATGTCTCTCTCCCACTCTTTCTCCTTCCCTTCCCCTCTCTCTAAAAATAAATAAATAAAATATTTGAAAAAAAAGAATTGGAAAATTGATCAAGAGTAGGACCTTCAGGACAGGAGCTGTGTCTTCATCACCACTGTGCCCACAGTACGCTCTCTGTTAGGCGAATAGAGCAGGTGCTCATTGACTCTTAGGAATCCAATTGTGCACGAGTGAAAGACTGCTGATTGACAAACTGTAAAACGACAAAATTTGGAAAGCATCGTATGTGTACGCCTCCTTTGATGAAGAATAATGTAATACCAATATATAAAATCATGTAAGTAATAAAAGGGGAAAGAGGAGAGTTCAGATCAAAATAAATGGCATCACCACTCAAAGACAAGGTGGTTGCTGTATACACTGAACATTTGTGCAATAAAGGTTCCACATCATATTAAGCTTCTGTGAGGGATTGACGAGCACAGACTGGCAGTTACAGAACAGGCACAGGATGCAGATGAAGTGCAGCTCGGGGAATGCAGTCAATACCGACCGAGACTGTGCAGGGTGCCAGGCAGGTACCACACTCACGGAGGGATCGCTTCGTAAGTTACGTGAATGCCTAACTGCTGTGCTGTTACCTGAAACTGATATAATATCAACTATACATGAAAAAAATTTACAGCTTATTAAATGTGTGCTTCTGTGGCTCAGAATCTGTCATATGCATCAACCTATTGACATGTGGTTTTCCCAGCTATTTTTTCTAGGACATTAGTTTTCTATAAAAATGATATTTTCCTTTGAAATGATGTTTAACAAAACAAAGTCTCCTTATATACATATATGAAGAGACCCAATTAAGGAAAGAATTCCTTATGTTATTTTATTTTAAGGATATATCAGAGGCAGCTCATTGGTGATTATACTCTACATTACTTAACCATGTATTTTATGTCCATCTACTGCAAAAGTAATATAATGTATTTTATGTCACAAAATAATAGCTTATACTTGATTGTGGTACACAGTTCTTATTTGTTCTTTGGGAAGATTTTTAAAAAGATGAAAACAGACTACTGAGCATACATGTAATGGGCATTTAAAATCGACCGATGTTTTGGAACCCAACAGAAGACCTGCACGGCTAAGAAAAATCTTAAATGCCCAATTAATTCTTTTCCTCTAAGCAATCAATTTTATCACGTTACTAATACATGGACATCACTTTTTTCTTAAATAATCATGGTATTTCAACACTGCCTTGCATTTTGTTTAACAACCACTAGTACACCGAGCATGTATTTTCAATTTAGCCACTACAGGAAAAAATGGATGGCTGCTCAGTGCTGCAATATGACAACATATATACGATTAAAGAACTAAAGAACAGTTTCTTAATTTCTTAAAGTTATTAAATTTCTCTTTTAAAAAAAGACATTTTAAAAACGATGACATAGTCTACATTGTGACACTATAAAATGTCAAAAATAAGCCTTCCCATTGTAGCAGGAAAAATATAAGGGTATAAAGGGAAGTCTTTCTTAAAAATCACTTTTCATTTGTAATCTCTTTGATCTGTTCTTATTCATAACTGATCTCGGCTATGAATCACTTGTTATAATAAAGCAAAGACAAAATTTAGTAGATGTACTCAGAGCCTTCTATATCCACATCTGGCAAACATTTTTAGATTTAATAGTTACCCAATAGGATAGTTACTATAATTTGCTCATGTGTTTTCTAAAACAGAATTTGGGACTCAGTTCTACTTTTGGACTTTATATACAATAGACTAAACTAAGTGAACTCAAGATTTTGGACTTATTTAGGAAGATATTTAATGAGGAGGGGGTGTACCTAACAGAATCTAGACTTTATGCCACCTGCATAAACCAACTTCACATTTAGTATGTCAGTGAAATAAGTGCAAAAACAATTACATGTTTCTACTACTATTTTACACTTTTGCTCCCTCATCTAACTATAAAGATGGCAGGGACCAGAGGAAACTGAATATTAGAAATACACTAAGGCTTTGGGTGCAGTGTGCGTGTGTGTGTGGAATACTCATGGCAAAGACAAGGAAGGTAGCTGGAACAAGGAAACCTTTGCCATTATAACCTCCCTTGTACTATGAACAAAATGTAATTGAATAGCTATGACAGCTGAAATTCATATTAACCAACTAATATGATGGTATTTGCCTACAAATCTATTTCTTTGTTTTTCCAGCAAAATGAAGGGAATGACTTAGCAAAGTTCCTAATATTGATAGTAACTAAATTCTAAAGTAGGTTCATTATTTTTGTAATACGTACACACATACATAGACTTACTTTATCTATAATTCCAAATACTTAATCCAGTAATGATTTCACTGGACTTATCTCATTTTTGTCATTAATGCATATCATGGCAAAGGCTGAATTATTAAAATAATTTCATTGTTATAGTCTATTATAATAACTTATATAATAAAGTCTTTGTTTTTATCATTGTTTTATCTACTTTGGAAACATGTCTATATATGACACTGCCTGTATATGAAAGTGTACATTGTATACATAATATACATGTATGTGTATGTATGTGACTATGTGGGTATATGTGGACAGATAAGTAACATAATTTTGGCATCTCACTGGCCTTGACCAAAATGTTACATTTATAAAAAGATCATAAGGGAGTAACATTTTAATAATAACAGCAATATGTTATAATTTGAAAAATATAAAATTTCCTCATGAACTCACAAACTATAACATGAATGGAGAGGCGTAAGAAAATAATAATATCATGCATGGTGTAACCAGTTTGGGAAAATAACAAAGACACTATGCAGCTCTGAAGATTAATCAACTGAGGAATGAAATGCTTCAGTCATGTTCAATTGACTAAAAATGATTTCATCCCAGAAAAAAAGGTTCATTTGCTTCTTCCAAAAGGTATAAAGCTTTTAAAGAACCACACATTTCATTGAGTTAGAGCTTACAACATAAACATTCAACACTCACTCATTCATTAACAATTATTGACACAATGCCTATTATATCAAATTAAAGGATTCTTTACCTCAGTGCCTGCCTAATACCCGATACATCACATCTGGTTTTAAATAAAAAAATAGCAAGGCACAATCGAAGGAGACAAAACAAGCATCAAAATTAGGCTCAGCTATGACACAAATTATAGAATTAACAGACAGAGAATTTAAAATCATTATGATTAGGACTTCTGGCCAAGATGGAGGCGTAGGTAGACACACTGTGCCTCTTCACACAACCAAAATAAGGACAACAAAAATTTAGAAACAAACAAAAAAAAACAACCAGAACTGACAAAAAATCGAACCGTGTGAAAGTCTGACAGCCAAGGAGTTAAAATAGACACATTTACCCAGACTGGTAGGAGGGGCAGAGCCAGTGGCAGGACAGAGAGGAGTCATGGCAAAAAAAGTGGAGGCTGGAGACCCCAGGTGTGCAAGACGGCAGCAGGTGGACCTCGGGTGTTCAGGTGGATCGTGGGTGCTCAGGCAGCAGCTGGCAGACCCCGGGCATGGGGTGGCAGCAGGCAGAACCAGCGAGGTGGCTGGCGGACCTGGCAGTCCCACTTTTGTACACAGATAAACCAGGCAAAACTGGAGAACGAGACACCCAGGGTCTCAGGTCATGGAAATAAAGCCTCAAACACCGACTGAAAACACCTGTGGGCGTTGAGGTGCTGGGAGAGGCACCCAGCCTCACAGGAGAGTTCACTGGAGAGACCCACAGGGTCCTAGAATGTACACAAGCCCACCCACCCAGGAACAAGCATCAGAGGGGCCCGGTTCTCTTGGGGTAAGTGGCAGAAGCGACTGAAATGCAAGAGAGAGGAGCAAACGTCATTGTTCCCTCTCGGACCCCTCCCCACATACAGTGTGTCACAACCCAGTGACTGGGTTGCCCCGCCTGGGTGAACACCTAAGGATCTGCCCCTCACTGTGTAACAGATGCGTCAAGACAAAAAAAAAATGGCCCAAATGAAAGAACAGATCAAAGCTCCAGAAAAAATATAACTAAGCAACAAAGAGATAGCCAACCTATCAGATGCACAGTTCAAACCACTGGTAATCAGGAAGCTCACAGAATTGGTTGAATTTGGTCACAAATTAGATGAAAAAATGAAGGCTATGCTAAGCGAAATAAAGGAAAATGTACAGGGAACTAACAGTGCTGGGAAGGAAACTGGGACTCAAATCAATGGAGTAGACCAAAAGGAAGAAAGAAACAACCAAACAGAAAAGAACGAGAAAACAAGAATTCAAAAAAATGAGGAGAGGCTTAGGAACCTCCAGGACATCTTTAAATGTTCCAACATCCGAATTATAGGGGTACCAGAAGGGAAAGAGGAAGAGTAACAAGTGGAAAAGTTATTTGAACAAATAATAAAGGAGAACTTCCCCAATCTAGCAAAGGAAATAGACTTCCAGGAGGTCCAGGAGGCTCAGAGAGTCCCAAAGAAGTTGGACCTGAGGAGGAACACACCAAGACACACCATAATTACATTAGCCAAGATTAAAATGAAGGAGAGAATCCTAGAAGCAGCAAGAGAAAAGGAGACAGTTATCTACAAAGGACTTCCCATCAGACTCTCAGCTGATTTCTCAAAAGAGACCTCACAGGCAAGAAGGGGCTGGAAAGAAGTATTCCAAGTCATGAAAGGCAAGGACCTACATCCAAGATTGCTCTATCCAGCAAAGCTTTCATTTACAATGGAAGGGCAGATAACAGTGTTTCTCAGATAAGGTCAAGTTAAAGAAGTTCATCATCACCAGGCCCTTATTATATAAAATGTTAAAGGGACTTATCTAAGAAAAAGAAGATAAAAACCATATACAGTAAAATGACAGCAAACTCACAAGTATTAACAACCACACCTAAAACAAAAACAAAAACAAAAACAAAAACAAACTAAGCAAACAACTAGAACAGGAACAGAACCACAGAAATGGAGATCACATGGAGGGTTAGCAACAGGAGAGTGGGAGGAGCAGAGAGGGGGAAAAGGTACAGAGAATAAGTAGCATAGATGGTAGGTAGAAAATGGGGAGGGGGCAAGAATAGTATGGGAACTGTAGAAGCTAAAGAACTTGTAAGTATGCACATGGATATGAACTAAAGGGGGGGATGTGGGTGGGAGAGGGTATGCAGGGTGGAGGGGAGTGAAGGAGGGAAATGGGACAACTGTAATAGCATCATCAATAAAATATATTAAAAATAAAAATAAAATAAAATCATTATGATTAATAAGTGAAGAGCTCTGATGGAAAAAAGTAGAAAATATGCAAGAGCAGACAGGTAAAGTAGGCAGACAGCAGAAAGCTATGAGACAAACATGAAAAGGAAATGCTAGAAATAAAACATTTTAAGATAATTATAAAATACCCTGATGGTATCAGCAATAGACTGGCCTCACTAGAAAATAATCAGTGAGCTTAATAATAATTCAACAGACCCTTCCCAAACTAAAATGCAGAGAGAAAAAGTGGAAAGAAAAAAACACAGCATACAACATTCATAAACTCTGGGGCAATATCTGAAGCTATACAAACATGTAAATTGAGTATCAGAAGTAGGATAAAGAATTATCTTAATACCAAAATCATATGAGCATATTACAAAAAATAAAAATAAAGGCTAATATCTCTCATGAAACAATCCTCAATAAAATACCAGCAAATCAAACCCAACAATATACAAAAAGAACGAATCACTACAACCATGTGTCCTGTGTGAAAGTCACATCTGATGCTCCTTCGAGAGTAAACTATCTAAGATGAAAATCTGAACAAGGCATCTATATTCAAAATTACTCAGTGACTTTCCACTGCCCTAAGACATAACAGATATACAACTAAATGAAATTAGAAAAATGATGCATGGAAAAAATGAGAAGTTCAACAAAGAAATAAAGACCATACAAAGACTGAAGAATTCAACAAAGAGCTTCAACAACAGGCTTGATGAAGCAGAAGAAAAAATCAGCAAACTCAAAGACAATCAATTGAAATTATCCCTTCAGAGAAGCAAAAAAAAAAAAAAGCAAAGAAACCTATGTGAATTACACAATACCATTTAAATATTATTTATGCATTACTGGAGTCTCAGGAAGAGAAAGGGAGAAGAAAAAGGCAACAAGTTTACTTGTAAAAAGAATGCCTGAAATTCTTCCAAATCTAGGGAGAGATGTGGACATCTAAATTCATGAAGCCAATAGGTGCCCACATAGTTTCAACTCAAATATATCTACTCCAAGGCAAACTAAAATAAAAGTGCCCAAAATCAAAGACAAAGAGGAAGTTAAAAGCAGCAAGAAAGAAAAAAAAATTCCTCACATACAAGAGAACTTTCAGAGTTTATAAGCAGATTTCTTTGCAAAAACCTTTCATTCATGAGAAAGTAGGATTTATTTCAGGTACTAAAAGAAAAAAAACTTTAAAAAAAGACTTTACTTATTTTTTTTTAGAGAGAGGGGAAAGGAGGGAGAAAGAGAAGAAGAGAAACATCAATTGTTTGCCTCTTGCCCGCACTTTGACCAAGCACCATAATCACAACCCAGGCACATGCCCTGACCAGGAATCTAATTGGCAACCTTTCACCTTGTGGGATGATGCCCAACCGAGCTACATCAGTCAGGGCTGAAAGAAGAAAAACTGCCAACCATGAACACTTAACCTGACCAAATTGCCCTTCCAAAATAAGGAAGAGATAAATACTTTTACAGACCAAAAACATTTGAGGGAGTTCATCACCACTAGACCTATGTTACAAGAAATTCTAAAAGGAGTTATTCAAGCTGCAATGAAAGGATGCCAGTAAGTAGCATGAAAATATAAAACACCCTGGTAAGAGCAAGTATAAAGTCAAATTAAGAATATTACATTATTGTAATATGGAGGTATGTCAATTATTTAAGTCTACTATAAAAGTTAAAGAACAAAATATAACAATAAAAATAACTAAAGTTAAAATAATTGGTTGATTGATAAACAATATAAAAATTATGACATCTAAAATATAAAATGTTGGGGAGAGTAAATATGTAAAGTTTTTATGTACAGTTAAGTAGTTATCAATTTATAATGTACTGTTGTATCTATAATGTTTTATGTAGGGCTCATGGTAACCACAAAGCAAAAATCTACAGTAGATACACAAAAGATAAGGAGAAAGCTTTCAAAGCATACTACCACAGAAAATCATTAATTCACAAAGACAGCAAAGAGGAATAAATAAACACAGGAATTACCACAGCCAGAAAACAATTGATTAAATAACATTACTAAGTGCTAAACTATCAATAAATACTTTAAATGTAAATGGACTAAATTCTCTAATCAAAAGACATATAGTGGCTGAATGGATTTGTAAAAAGTAAGACTCAACCTATACTGCCTACAAGAGAATAACCTCAACCTTAAAATGCATATAGGCTCAAAGTAAAGGAATGGAAAAAGTTATTCCACACAAATGTAAACCAGAAAAGAGCAAAGGTGCTCTGGCTGGTACAGCTCAGTTGGTGGGAGCATGGTCCCATAACTGAAGGGCTGTGGGTTTGATTCCCAGTCAGGGTAGACAGGAGGCAATCAATCAATGCTTCTCACATCAATGCTTCTCTCTCTCCCTTACTCTCTCTCTAAAAGCAATGAAAAAAATGTCCTTGGGTAAGGATGAGAGAGAGAGAAAACAGAGGTAGTTAAACTTATACCATACAAAATGACTTAACTCAAAAACTGTAACAAGAGACAAAGTTGGTCATATATAATGACAGAGAGATCAATCCATCAGAAGATTATAACAGTTGTAAATATTTATTCACCCAACACTGGAACACCTAAATATATAAAGTAAATAAAAACAGAAAAAAGGGAGAACTAAATAGCAATACAATAATAGTTGAGGACTACAATACTTTGTTTTCAACAGTGGATACCTTCTCAGACAGCAAATCAAGAAACACTGAACTTGAACTATACTGTATACCACCATATGACCCTAATAGTCATATATAGATCATTCCATCCAACAATAGCAGAATACATATTTTTCTCATGTGCACATGGAACATGCTTCAGGATAGATCATACCATAAAATTAACAACACCAGTCTTAACAAATTTAAGAAGACTAATCATTTCAAGTCTCTTTTCTGACCACAACAGAATGAAGTTAGAAATGAGCAACAAGACAGAAGCAGAAAAATCCACAAATATGTGAAAGCTAAACAGCACACTACTGAACAACTAATAGGTCAAATTAGAAGTCAAAACTTTAATTAAAAACTATCTTTCCCTGGCCAGCGTGGTTCAGTTGGTCAGGTGTTGTATTGCGAACTGAAAAGAGGGTGGTTGGATTCCCAGCCAAGGCACATGCCTGAGTTGCAGGTTTGGTCTCCCAGGGTGAGTACAGAAAGTAACCAATAGGTGTTTCTCTCTCACATCACCCTTTCTTTCTCCCTCCCTTCCCCTCTCTCTTAAAAATTTTTTTCTCAACTATCTTGAGGCAAACATAAATGGAAGAACACGAAAGAAAGAAACACAATATCCCAAAATTTATGGGATGCAGCAAAGTAATTTTAAGAGGTAAGCTTATAGTAATAAATGCCTACTTTGAGAATGAAAAACAAATCTCAAATAAACTACCTAATGTAATGCCTCCAGAAACTAGAAAAAGAGAACAAAATAAGACCAAACATTACAGAGGGAAGAAAACAACAAAGGCAGAGCAGAAATAAATGAGACTAGGAAAATAATAGAAAAGATCAATAAAAGCAAGACCTGTTTTTTAAAAAAGATAAACCAAACTGAAAAAACTTTAGCTAGAATAAATGTTTAAAAAGACTTAAATAAATAAAACTAGAAATGAAAGAGACATTACAACCACAGAAATGCAAGGATCATAAGAGATATTATAAAAAATTACACACCAACAAACTGGATATCCTACAAGAGGAAAAATTCCTAATTATATACAACCTATTAATACTGAATCATGAAGAAACAGATTTTCTAGAGACCAATAACAAGTAGGGAGATTTGTCAGTAATAAAAACTTCCTGAAAAAGAAAAACCCAGGACTAGATGAATTCATTGATCAATTCTACCATACATCTAAAAAATTTATGACAATCCTTCCAAAACTCTTTGAATAAACTGAAAAGGAACAACACTCCCAAATTCACTTTACAAGGCCAGCATTACCAGATCAATATCCCTGATTAATACACATGCAAAAATTCTCAATAAAATACTAGCAAAACAAAATAAACAATATATTAAAGGATCAAACACCATGGTAAAGTAGGATTCATATGGGGATGCAAGGATGGTTCAACACATGCAAATCAATAAATGTGATACATCACACTAACAGAATTAAAAATCAAAATCTTATGATCATCTTAGGAAATACACAAAAATCATGTGACAAAATTCAAACGCCCTTCCATTATAAAAACTCTCAACAAAGTGGGTGTAGAAGAAATACACCTGAAATAATAAAGCCCACAGCTACATTAATTTCTAAAATATATAAAGAACTTATACAAATCAACACATGAAAAAATCTAATTTAAAAATAAGTAAAGGACCTGAATAGACACTTTTCCAAAGAGGACATACAGATAGCATATGAAAAGATGTTCAACATCACAAATCATCAGAGAGATGCAAATTTAAAAAACCACAATGAGATATTACCTCACACCTGTCAGAATGGCCATCATTAACAAACCAGCAAAAAGTCGAGAAAAGGGAACCCTGTGCACTGTTTGTTGGTGAGAATGCGGATTGGTGCAGCCACTTTAGAAAGCAGGATGGAGTTACCTCAAAAAATTAAACATGGAGCTGCCTTATGACCCAGTGATTCCACTTCTGGGATGATGTCCAAAGAAACCTGAAACACTAATTTGAAAGAGCCATGCACACCTACGTTCATAGCAGCCTTCTTTACAGTAGCAAAGATTTAGAATCAGCCCAAGTGACCACCAGTAGATGAGGGGATAAAAACCGTTAAACATTTATACAATGGAATACTACTGAGTCATTTTAAAAAAGGAAACCTTAACTTTCACAATGCATGGATGGGCCTTGAGAGTATTATGCTCAGTGAAATAAGCCAGTCAGAGAAAGACAAGAACTATATATGATTTTACTTGTATGTGGAATCTAATGAACAAAACAAACTAACAAACAAAATAGAAACTGACTCGTAGATACAGAGAACAGACAGCTGTCAGAGGAGAGGGGAGTTGGGGGACTGGGTAACAAAGGGGCAGGAATTAAATAAACACAAAAATCAGAACTTACAGACACAGACAATAGTACAGTGATTACCAGAGGGGAAAGGGGATGGAGGGAGGCAGAAGAGGGTGAATAAATTGGGGATAAATGGTGATGGAAGAAGACTTGACTTGGGGTGGTGAACACATAATATAATATATAGATGATGTATTATAAAATTGTACACCTGAAAACCTATATAATTTTATTGACCAATGTCACCATAATATATTGAATTTAAAAAATAAATACTAAAATTGACCTCATAAAAACAGAGAGTAAATTGGAGGTTCCTAGAGGCTGGGGTGTGGGTAAAATCAGGAGATGTTCAAAGTGTACAAATTCCCAGTTAGAAGATAAGCAAGTTCTGGGGGCAGTGTCTCATATGATATAGGATGACTATAATTAACAATACTGTATTGTATGCTTGAAAGTTGCTAAGAGAATGGATCTGAATTATATTGCTTTAACTATATGATGTGATAGGTATGTTAACTAACCTTATCGTGGTAATCATTTTGCAATATGTACATGTATCAAATCACCATGTTGTATATTTTAAACCTATAAAATGTTTTATATCAATTATAGTTCAAGGGGGGAAGGAATAAAGGAGAAAACACAAATTACAAATATCAGAAATAAATTATGGAACATTCATATTTAAAAAACAATAAGAATATTATAAACACATGCATGATAATAAATGTTACAACTTAGCTACAATACTCTAATACTTTGAAAGACAAAATGAACAAAAATGACTCAAAAGACTTAGATGTTATTAATATTTAATAATAATTAAATTATGAATTAATAATCTTCCCACAAAGAAAATTCTTTGCCAGGACATCTGAGCAAAGGATATCTGGATATCCTGGCTCAGACGTCCTCATTGGTTAATTCTATCAAGCATTTAACAAAGAAATAATACCCACCTAATGTATACATACTCTTCTAGAAACTCGAACATTTACTAATTCACTTTGTAACACTGACTCTACTCTGATACCCAAACCAGACAAAGACATTAAAGGAAAGTGTTATAAACAAATTATGCTGAAATAGCTGGATATTCATGAGGAAAAAAAGGCCCTCAACCTTTACCTCATACCATGCAAAAAAAAAAAAAAAACAAACCCAAAAAACAAAAAACATAACCCAAAATGCATTGTAGATTTTAATATAAAAGCTAAAAATATAAATCATCTAGACAGAAATAGAAAATTTTCATAATCTAGAAGTAGGTAAAGATTTCTTAGTACACAAAAAACACAAATGATAAAAGAAAAGTTTTAAATTAGATTTCATCAAAATTCTGTTTTACACAAGGCACCATTAAAAAATGAATGGCAAGCAACAGGCTTGGAGAAAATATTCATGTATGTATATATGTATAATAACAACTTTTACCCAGAATATATACTACTGATAAGTCTTACAAGTCAATAAAAAGAGAACAACTCAGTTTTTTTTTAAGAAATCAGAAAAGGATTTGGATATTCAAAGAAGATAATAAATGACAAATAAGCACATAAAGAGATGCTCATTGTCACTACCATCTTTAGTCTATCAGAAAATAATCAACCAATTAAATCCACAATGAGATACGGCTAAAATGTATGATAATGACTAAAATCACAACTACTCTACAATAATAAATGTTGGCAGGGATCTGAGGTAATAGGAGTGTTCTTAGATTGCTCGTGTGAATGCAGAATGGTGCATAACCACTTTTAAAAATTGTTTGTTGTAAAGTGAAACTAACACATACCACAGTACCAGCAGTATCACCCAAGAGAAATAAAAGCCAGTCTCCATGCAAATACTTGTACATGGATGTTCACAGAAGTCCTATTCATAACAGCCCAAACTAGAAACAACCAAAAATGCGGTATGTGCTATTGTGATATGAACTACTATCCAGAACAAAACAAAACAATACTGATACACACATGGATGAATCTCAACAACATGGTGCTAAGGGAAAAAAACCTAGATGCAAAAAAGCACCCATTATGTCAGTTTTACTTAAATGAAACCATAGAAAGACAAGTCCAGTCTGTAATGATAGAAAGTCCATCTGTGGTTTTCTGGGGCCAGGTGACGAAGGAGCAGGGCGATGGCTGGAAGGGGACGATGGGGGCTTTCTTAGGTGACGTGAATGTTGATATCTTGATTGTGGTGGTTACATGTTTACAAGCATTTGCCACAGTTCACTGAACTGTATACAAACTATACAGAAGCATATTTGTTGTATTTAAATTATACCTAAGTAATGTTTTAAAATGTACTCATGGGAAAGCAAGCTCTTCCAGGAAATACAATACTTAACTCATTTTATAAAACTAACATTATTTTGATACCAAAACTAGACGAAGGCATTAAAAGTTCCCAATACCTTGGGGTATGTTTATTATTAGCCTTCTATCATGAATGTGCAGCACTGTTCAAGCATTTAAAAACTCAGGTACTTTCAGCAGAAAAAGGGAAATTTGGGTGAAATAAAACAGTAATGGGAAATTCCTAACACATGTAATTTAATTTACAATTTTATCCTAAAGTCTTGCCACATTTCTCCTTTAAAAAAGAAAATTCAGCTCCTAGCCAGTCTTCTATGGAAAGAGTATCCCTACAGGTAAAACCAAGCAGTGGCATTGATTTCCAAAACTAAGACCAATATACCCTGGCAGTTTCCAATGCAACTTTTAATACTTCTTTAATTTTTCTCAAAATCAGGTTTATAGTCCACTCAATCACTATTAATTAAGAAGGGAGTTGTCACATCTAAGAGACTTATGGCCTTGGGTAAATTCTTATTTGAAAAAGAAATTAGATGTACGCAATGGCAGAGGGCGCAGCGTAATGAACTCCCACCACACATCTCAAAGATTATAAAATTTAGCATGGTGTCATTCTTGCTTAATCTTTCTCTTTTTTTTTTCCCTTTCTTTTAAAAGTGAATCTCAGCTGCCCTGTCACTTCAGTCCCACGCACTTCAATGTGCATCCCCTAAAAATATGAACATTTTTAAGATGTCTTTTTAAGATTGTTTTTGCACAGTGTGGATACATTAGATAGTTTTCTCAATACAACTAGAGGTTTAGTTGAATTCTTCACAACCCTCTTCAACACCATAATTTCTCAACTTCTGAAACATATGGCAATTGCATAATTAATTAAAAATCTTTCAAAGAACATTTTTTTCTATTAGGTTTCATTAAATGCCTTTGGCTTATACCCTACATTAAAGCTAGACCTGTCATTTAAAAATAGCATAAACCTCAAATTTTCATTTGACAAGAAAACTAACTTCTTATTTTCACGAAGGTATAGAAAAAAATAAAAGTGGTCACTGAGGCCCAGCCAAAGAAAAAAGTTATCCTACAGCTGTTTAAAATGGATATTATATCCCTACACAAGCATATACTTGGTACAAAACCATATTCTACATGATTTTTTAAAAGGTAGACAATATTCACAGTCTAAGACTGGGTAGAAACACTTTTTGGTAATTTATGGTCCAATATTCTTCACTGTGATAAATCTGTAGACATCATTATATCACATCCTACTAAACGATACAGGTTACACAAGTTCACTGTACTTTATCTGAGAAGTAAACTTGATTTGTTTATCACGGCTATTGCTTTGTTTCAGGAAGAACAGAAAGCACTGTATATTTTAATGACATGGATTGTGCAAGAGTTAACTTGCTAAATTCCTCAAAGCTAAACCCAAAGATCTTAGAAGCAAGTAATAAAGGGCTCTTTATTCATGAAATAGATTTCCCCTAACTGACCAAATAACAATTTAACATATGGAAAAAGATACCATGTTAAACATATCCTGCTTAGTTGTCTGGGGAAAAGGGTGATACACAGTAATCAACTGGACATAGGAAGCTGATTTCTAGTCTGTCAAAAGACATTTTTTGAATGGAAGCATGTCTTCTGGCTTTCATTATAAAGCATTTTGTGGATCTCCCCCACCCCATTTTTGACACTCTCACTATCCAACAAGAATTAGCAGTGAAATAAAGTTATCCCAAGGAACATAAATCTTAAGAGGTACATTCTACTTCTTTCACAATTTTATGTACGGTATAAACCATTCACCTCAGGGAAAATTAAAAAGAATTACCCATTAGGCTCACAACACCAACAAACGTCTAGAGAGCCTGAGAGTAACTCAGTCAGAATCTTATTAAAAGATACAGAGATAAATCCTCACATCACCTATTTAAGTACATATAAGAAGAGAACTTGCAATGTACGTGATGGCATTGACTAACTTGTAACTGCATGAAGTAACAGTGCTCTCATACATACATTATTCATCCATGCTATGCTACTTGTCCTGACCTTCAATTTAATGGAATCTAACAGCACCTATTACATTCAGTCTGGTTGCATAAGATTATGACAGTCATTAATGAGCTAACTTTTTTAGTGCATTGAAGATAAACTGACTGCTTGAAAGGACCTTTCCCTTTCATTCCCTTGCTATTTATTGCAATGGAAACTAAAATACCAATACTTTTAGGGCTTTATTAAAACTATAATACTGATTTTTCCCCATGTCTGAAGCAATTCAGGTTTGAAACTTGCCAGTTAATTGAAATTACACATAAATCAATACCAATTTGGAAAATTTTTAATTGCAATTTTCCAAATAATGCAACAGACTGACTGAATTTTACTCTCCTCTTTAAAAAAAAAAAGCTGACCTACAAATTTATCTCAGGAATGATCTCTGAGGCAAGTGTATAATAAACATTCATTTTTATTTGTTCTTTACCCCCTCCACTCATTCTCTACAAAAAAAAATAGAAAAAAAAGCAGGCTGTAAAACTTAAATCATACAAATGTCAGGAGTTCTTGCAAATAGGCTGCTTGTTTGATTTAAAAATGTTTGACTCTCCTTTTAAAGTTTTCAAACTTTTCTCCCTTCACATGAGCAGGCCTGTTGTTTGAAGTAAAGAAAGTAAGGCTTTTATTACCATGGAGGGGGTGTGGGGTGTGGGGTGCGGGGGAGGGGAAGGGGGAAAGGGCATAGGACAGTTTTTGGTCAAATCTGTTTGAAACAAATATTAAAACTCTAGATGCACCTAAAAGTAATAAGGATGATGACTCACTACTCTTGTAACATCCGTTTTTTTCAATGACATACAAGGACACCTGAAAACATAAATTACACAGGAATCATAGCACAATCTTTATTCCTAGAAAAAGACATGCTCACAAACTACATGAAGAGTGAAAACGGAAAGTACGTTTTATGGAAGTGGCATCAATGATGATTTTATCATGCATAGGGGTTATCACTTGAGGAAAAGAAAGATCATTTCAACAATTTCACTTTGAGGAACCAAGTGTTGAGTAGACCACTCTGAAGCTAAATTATTTCAAATGGACATATATCACAGATCTTAAGTGTGATGTATTTACCGCTCTGAGGACACTGGTCATGAATCAGAAAGCTTATTTAACAAGTCTCCAGTTCTTAAGATGATTTATCCCAACACCCTAAATGATAACATTCTCTACTGAAACCAGACAAAAAGGCAGTAAAATATGGTTAAGCACATGCGTTCCACACAGTAGTTATGAGTTGCTCAAAAGTATGGAGTTCTACAGTTTATTTTGGTTTTCTTAAACTCACTCACTTGTGACCAATCTCATGTGCAATGGTAAAAGCTGAACCCAGGCCAATGTCTTCATTAATGCTGCAGCTCCTCTCAGGCTCGCACATTCCAGCCACCGAGGCCAAGCCTGAATAAACAGAAGGAGACACAAAGGGTCAAGCCAAGGTGTTTCAGTCTTAAAAAGCCCATACTTATAAATGCCTGGATTCTTTTTAATAACCTCCATGCACAGAAGGAGCAGTTGGCAAAAGGTTAACTTTCTAGTCATTTGCAAAATCACTGGGGGGAGTTTCACTTTGCCGGCTAGACATTAATATTTTTTGAACTGCAGTCAGTGCTGGAAAATGTCTAGACTAGGGGTTAGATTTATAAATTTTACTTCTGGTAACTTGGGACCACCTAGTAACTTGAGCCAGAAGAGGGAATTCAAGAAAGCATTTCTATTTTAACATTCTTCAGGCTGCAGAAAGCAAAATATATCCACATTATTTTTCTAAAGAGATCTGTTTAAGTTTAGTGGGTTCATAAAAATATACAAGCAACTTTTTAGTTACCAAAAAAAGGGAATCCCAAATGGTTTTTTAAAATGACATTTTTATAAAAACAAAAATGAATGATGCAAGAGGAAAAGGAGAAATGTTACAGATAGGAGGTTGTTGCATATGTTTAATCTTTTGAAATTAGTCCTGATAGTGATGCAACAATTTATTTAAGTGTTTTCATGGTAGGAAAGTCATTCACACATTCAATGTACTTCTCCTGCCCCCATCCCCCTCCAATGCATCACAGTTTTACTAATAAAGAAAAACTATGGTGTTAATTCGCTGATTCTAGTGAAATGTTATGTTACTCAAAGTATTCTTCCCTTGGGAATTTTAGTATGTAAAAGCTTTAATATTTACTTCCAAATGAATATCATGCTCTCTGAATTAGTACATAACTTTAAAACAGTGCTTAGAAAAAGTAACTTTTGTGCAGAAGATAAAATGTCATGTGTTACAAGGAAAGACATGCCCGATCATACTCAACACACATAGGAATGAACATTATTTAGAATAAGTTGAAGGAAAAGTAGGAAAAACTTTTTATATATTTGTAGTCTACTATCATCACCTACATGTTAATAATTATCCTCACGACAGAAGTGATTTTAATCCAATTCAATGAATATTTATTGAGTGCAAAAAACGATGTTCTGTGCTAGGAGAGATTTCTCAGTTGCACTAATTTGGACCAGTAAAAGTGATTCCGTTCATATCTGACAGGAGAGCTCTAGAAATTGTTTCTCTGGATCTTCTATTATTAAATATCCACATAATAACCACATTGGAAGAGAGATGAGGTTAGTGCTGGATTTGCTAATAGATCATTTGCTTTTCCTGCTGTTTTATATGGAAGAGGCAGGAGTTGGAGAAGAGGTTCGTTTCCGCCTCACAGAGTTATTATAAACACTAGTGTTACCCCTGTCCTGTGCTTCCCTTAGAAGTCTTAGGACCTGAAGAAGAGCTTGTAAAAAGAGCAACTAGCTGGGGCAAGGTGGCTCAACATTTTTGGTTCATTAAAAATATTTAATAAATGTTATTTTCAAATTCCATGGAGAGAGAGAAAGAGAGTGAGAAAGAGAGAGCAAGAGAGAGAGAGAACGAAAAAACAAATTTTGCCATATGTTAAGTGGCTTTAAGCTACTGGGTTCAACAGGGTCCATGATATGGGAAGAAAACGCCACTTGAAACGGTTTGTATTCTGAGCTTTATAAAATTGGGTGAAAAATATTAATAAGAATAATTATTGTTAGATTAACATTCCTTACATTTCCCTAAATATGTTGTTCCACAGCTAGAATTTTGTTTGCTGTTGTTTGATATGTACCACGCAGCTGCGTTTTTAACTGAGAATTTTCAATGACTCCCCAAGGTGTATTTATTTGTAAGCACCGATGTACCTTTGTATCTAATATAAAATTGTTAGCTCTACTAAAAGAACAATTTAAGAAAGGGTATATTTGGGAAATAACTTATACTTTTTAAAAATATAAAGGCAAACCTTATCTGAACTAAAAGAATAATTTAAATGCTAATGTATTTTCACAACCCCCCACCATTTTCTGTATTCCTATAAAATTGAAGCTGTCAAAGTTCGTATGTGTGATTGTGTTAATAGGGGTTTGGTTACTATTTGGGTCATTTAGATTTCCTCAGTTTGATGGCCACAGTTTGCACCCTTAAATCTACTTAGTCAAGTTAAAATTGGTTGTCAGAGGTACCAAGCAAGAGAACATACAAGAATCAGCATAAAAACCAACATGAACAGAATACCCCATCAAAAAGAAAAAAACCTGATTAATTCCACATAAGATCAACATATATATACACATGCAGCTTATTCAGTTTCCACTATGGAACAGTATAAAAATAATTTACAATGATTTATTATTTGAAACCTCTACAATGCGCTTGAAAAAGCATTGACATATATCAATTCTAGAAATTAATTAGCCATAAAAATTTGAACATACCATTTCAAAACATATAAAAGGAAGGTGGTGTTGAAAAGTACCTCAAATCTATTTTGGCAAAAATTACAATAAAAGTACTGGGCAGTGTTATTACTAATGTGCCAATGAAGAACACATCTCAGTGTAAATAATTTATCTTCAAAAAGCAGAATGTGATATGTATACATACACGTAGGTACACATATACCTATACCTATATGTGTATATGTGTATGTATTTCCTCACAAAAGCTCTAGCTTGTACCTTCTTTGAGGCTTAGTGTCCACTGTATTTAAAATTAATTAAGCACTTAGTAAATGCTTACAGAATTTCAATAATAGAAAAGTTAGCCTAAACAGTATAACTTCCATATTAAATAATAATAGTTCATGTTTTATAATAGTTCTTCACTAAATATCTTTATATTTTCTTACTTAAATGATTTTAACAGTATCCTTAGGACATAAGGGCAGATATTACTCCTACTTCATAAAGAACCTGAGTTACAAAAAGCTAAATAAACTGTAAAAGGTAAATTGTCAAAGCCAGTCGTTTGTCACCAGTTCAAGGTCCCTTCTGTTGGATTACACTGCTCTTGTTAACCCACAACACTGCAAATAAAACCTTTTTGAAGTGAGCTCTCTCAGCAGAGAGCTCTTTCTGCCTTGTGCTTTTTAACTATCAAACTTCTCCACCGTAATACTCATCCTTGGCTAATTGGGATTTCTTCTTTGGCCCTAAATCCTGAGGGAAATGAGGTAGAAGACTGGAAGGCAAGGTAAAATCATCAAGAGAAATTTTAATCTCTGAAGAGATGATTCACTGAACTCCCCAGGAAGTTAGGTAATACCTTCTTTCCCACTTCTCCTTTAATTTGATCTGAAAAAATTCTTCGGAGGTGCATAGGAACAGACTTTACAATTATTCCTTTACAGATAAGAAAATTGAGACATTATGGAGAAACTAATGAATTCACCTTCAGTTGCTTAGCTTCTGAGTCTGTAAAAAGTCTCTATGCAACCAAAAAATTATCGTAGAACAAGTTGCTGTTTCTTAAAATAACTCTATTTGCTTAATAATTCAGTCTACTTGAAAGCTACCATTCCCTCCCACTTGTATTTGCAGTTAACTTTTCCCAGTATAAAGTTATGATCTGCAACATAACGTGATTTTTTGAAATTCTGAGATATTACAGAAATGATTTAAAAATGATTTGGGGGGAGAGCACACAAGAAATATAATCTTATCTTCTCTATTACTGTCTGTAATATTTACAAATTGTTTTTTTGTTGAGGTACTAAAAGTTTCCACTAATATCTTAATTTATGGGGATACACTATTTCTACCAAATTGTATCCCCCTCCAAAAATACTGTTCTCTATGCCTCTTCTTTAAGTAACTCCAAAGTTGGTTTTTTTACCCCTTTCCTTCCCTTGCCTAAAATTTAAAGATGCTGGTTGCTTTTATTTGCTCTCAAACTCCTTGGTATTTTTGGAAAATACATTACAGAGATGGATTCTGTGAAAATGAGTGGCAACTTCTGATTTATCATTATTGTTTGATGATTTTTAAATCATTTTCTATGTTGTTTTTTAAGATTTTATTTATTTATTTTTATAGAGAGGGGAAGGAAGGGAGAGAGGGAGAAAAACATCAGTGTGTGGTTGCCTCTCCCATGGCCCCAACTGGGGACTTGGCCCACAACCCAGGCATATGCCCTGACTGGGAATCGAACCAGCGACCCTTTGGTTCGTAGCCCATGCTCAATCTACTGAACTACACCAGCCAGGGCCATCTTCTAAGTCTTTTTAATTATCACTCCTTTCCTAGTAAGTGACATATCCATGAAGGTCAGGTTTAACAATTTATAGGAATAACTTCAGACATGTCAGAAAGGAAAATGACCAAATCAATAATCAATAGGAAAGTCACGGGGCCAAAGAGACAACTTAAATTGTCTTCCCCTTATAAAGCACTTACCCAGGGTTCCACAGGGCTTATTTTTATAAGTGCAGATATCATATCTATAAAGGAGAAAAAAAGAGATAAAATTTGTACTGTGATCAAATCTGTAAAATATTTTCACATATTCATCACATTTTTTTTCTTGGAGCTCTGGTTGTCAGAACACAATCAGTGCAATTATGAGCAGCCAGCTGGAGTGTTGGCATTTTCAGCACCCTGGGGGCCACCGCCGGCTGCACTACACTCACAGCTCTGGCTACAAGCCAGCGGGACACCTGCCAGCAAGAAAGAAAGGTTAAAGTGGATTTTTGTAATTGCAAGTTCCATAAAACCATCTACCTTACTGTTTTGAAGCTGGAATAGCTTGTCTGCAGATTGCTACTGCTTCTACACAAAGCAAATGGGGAGCTTTTTATTCCCAATCTCTTTTGAACCTGCTGGAATATTTTCTGATTATAGCCATAGACGGTATTTTATACTTCTGGGCTACAGGCACTATTTAGTGTTCTTTCCACTTTAACATAGGTTCTTATTTTATATTTAAAAAAACTAGAGCTATAAAGCAATGGGAATTAAATTGATATTGCTTAGTTTTCCTAGTTGTATACCAGCAACTTTCCGTGGTTAAAATGCCAATATTTTAAGTGATTTTATAAACAGCTAAACAAATAGCTCACTAGGAAGCTTTCCTAATGTTGGTCAGAGTTATTCTAATGCTGTGTTGCATTATAACTCAATGCAAAAGATGGAGTTCATAAAATAAAGTTGCACATTTTAAAATATGTTACATTTAGAATGCTAAATCAATATTGATATAAACATTTATTTTAACCATTTAAAAATATTCTTACAAACTTATTTTTAAAACCAAAAACATAGAGTTTCTAATGTGAGAATAAAAATAATTTTGAAAAGACTGAATATTTTTATTTACCTATGTTTTAGGCTAGAAATAAAAAGCTTTTTAGTTACAGAATAAAATTTCACAAAGCCCAGGAAAATCCAAGTTGTAAAAGTCTTTTTTTACGGTAAATAAATAATGGTTAGTCCCAGTTACTGTGAGGGTGAGGGGGCTTGTAATTAATCCCCTAATCAACTCTTCATCTTCACCTTGTTCAAACTCTACAAATGTTTCCTTACATTTGAGGAAAGGGATTTCCTCTCCTCTTGTGCAACTTTCCTATTTTGACCTTTTATACACTCATCCTCTCTCCTCCCTTGTAATTGGTGAACCAATAGATTTCAGTATCTGGTACACTCCTGAATGTAAGATAGGACGGGGCACTTGGTATATTTACCAAAGCAGCACAAAGTACATTTCAGGTGTCACACTCATTTTATCCTGCGATCACTGTGTGTAAGGCCTCGGATATTACACAGACACAATCGGTGCCAGCTGTCTTCCAGAAAATGTAAACAGACTTTTCATAAAGGGTAACCCAAATATAAATATTGAAGCAGAACCCATTTCCAAATCCGCAGCTTCCACATGTGCCCTTTCCCAAAACTGCTCCGTCTGAGAATGCACCTGCAAGCCACCAGTTGCTTCTTTCCTCTGCTGCCTTTCACAAGAGCCCTGTTTCTACTTTACAAAAAAAGCATACTGCTCACCCATCCCAAACCTTGTGATGGCGTATTGCCCCCTGGGTGTACAAGTCTACTGAGCACAATGCAAAGGGATAATTCCAGAATGCACAGATCCTGGGGGACAATCCTTATGAGCAAAGCAGGAAAACTTGAAGGGTGTAATGCTTACTTTCTCCTGGCAAGTCTCCTGCTTTCTACCAATCTCTCTGACTGCCTACAAACCAGTCTAGATATCCATCCCACATTTAGAATTCAGACGTGAAATGGTTGTCCTAGAGTGTATTAACATATTCCTTTCATCTAAAAAATAAAGTCAGGCTTGTTATTGACAGACATTAAGTCTGACTCACCTAAGCAGTTTGGCCAGTTAGATGATATGGTGAACATTTTTCAAGATTCAGTGAAATAGGCAACTCCAATGTTTTGACAAAATTTATTTAAAGCATACATGCACCATAGACTATATTTTAAGTAGTCCCTGTAGCTACTTAAGTTTATGATTAAATAAGTATTTTACATATCAACTTTAAAATATGCAAAGTGGTACATCGTTTTTCAAAATTATTTTGAGGCAAATTAAGCAAAAAGTTTGAAGATCATGGACAAATATAACTTATATTTTCACCTTGTAGCAGTCTTTTTGACTAGGCCTTCTATGTTATACTTCTGATGAATGTTATTCATTCTGTCGTAACTACCCAAAATACCTGCATAAAGGCTAACGCCATCAACAAATAATGCAGACTTGAAGCATCTTAGACTGAGATAATTCTGTTTGCATTTTCCTGTTACCCCCAATCCTCTAAAATGTACTTACAAAATACTCTAGAGGATGTTCTACAGGGAAAAGCCATGCCATTCCCTTTCAGCTTTTGCATCCGATTCTGTTCACACTGTATCCTTTTACATTCTTTATTCAGACAGAGAGCAATTCTTGCTTTCCATGCATGATTTTTCATTCCAAGTACTGAAGAGCAACATTTTTACCTTCATTCTTTCATATGTGGTTTTGCTTGGCACCTATCATAAATGCCCAGGTATAGAACCATATCCTAGAATCTCAAGATAAGTAAGTTAGTTGTGGTCTGTTTAAGAAAACACTCATAGCAGGTGAGCTATAAAATAATTTGGAAAGATGATTAAATCAATGCAACAAAAAGTTAAACTGACATACAATAGAGCCAATACTCATTAGCTGTTACAATGATGGTCATTGCCACAGCTGTTATATACAAAATACTATGGAAATACAGAGGACGGAGGGATTCCACAGTAGCAAAGTAGGAAACATTCACTTAGAACATAACATCTGAAACACATTTTTAAGACTCAGAAAAATAAAATAGAAAAGTACACGCCTTCCAGGCAGAGAACAGAATCATCAAAGGAGCGAGGTCTGGAAAGGGTAAAGTGCATGCAGGGGACTGCAAGGAGTCGAGAGGGGCTGAAGTATTGACTGTACCGAGTGAAATATCAGAAAATGAATTTACGGTTGGTGTGGTGGGCGCAGATTTTTAAATACATTGAATGCCAACACTGATTTATTTTTTCCTACAGACACAAGAAATTTAGAATATAGTTTGCAAAATAGAAAAAATAGTATGTTTATATGAGTGCATACACAAATTAAGTTTGTATTCAGATAGAAGTCAGGGAAGATTACGGTGGATATTTAAGAAAGAGGTTGGAGAGCAGGGAGAGTATAATTTTTACTTTATTGTATATATTTTTATATAGCAAACATTTAGTCAGAAAAATGTTTTAGCTATGTCTGTCTCTGATAATCAACACAAAAGACAATAATTAGCCTAATGAATGTTTAGTAAATATTGAAAGTGTATTTTTCATTAAAGAAAGAAATTAGTGGTGTTCCAGACTTAGAGATTGGCCAAAATATTTCAGAGGCACTCCCCATTCTGCAGGAACACATACAAGGATCCACCAAACTTCGTGGGCTACACGCTTAGATAAAGCATCTGAGATTCGTCTCGTGTGTCCGCTCATTGGTTTGGAAGGTCACAGTGCCAGACGACAAATATTAGAGTAACAGAATTCTGCCTTAAAACATGTTCATGCTCTTATTCAGTGCGTTTTTCATACAAAGTGTTAACAGAGCACCTAAATAACAGAGAGCAAGAATATCAAGTCTACAGAACTTGGAACATGAACTATTTTGTGCCCCCTTGTTTGTTTAACAAATATTTGTATTCTTAATAGAATTTCACCTAAATCTCTTCATTGTAACTGATAGCAACGCCTCACTCACCCTAACAATTTGCCTGACCACATTAGCTTAGGTCAGAGTGAAAATGTTAAACACTAAAAATTTCTAATTGGTGGAAGCAAAATGTGACAACAGTACTAAGAAAAATAATTTATATGTGGCTATAGCCACCACGATATCTACTTCTACAAGACTACTCTTCTTTAGGCTCTTCTTAAAATCTTGAGCAGATTAGCCATGGGTTAAAAACTTCACACAGTCTTACCCATAAATTACACAAATGAAATCAAGTTGTATTCATATCAAAACTTAGAATGACAAATCTAAAAAAAAAGCCTAAGTTTTTTTTTAAGGTAGACTTCCTCAACTACGCTGCATTTCCACTTCAATACAGATCTGATTCATACAAATACTTCTCCAAACCTTGGTTGTGCTTGCTTAGCATTGTGTTACCTGTGCATAACAAAAGGATCAGCACAAGTTCAAGGTGAACGTTTGAGACATTTTCTAAAACTTAAATCGCTTTAATTAATTCACTTTCCTATTTCCATGATTCTTTCCTATTTTACCTTTTTAAAAATTCCTTTTTGTGTTTTTCTTATTCTACCCATTCTGTTGTTACTATTTTTCCTTCTTTTTTATGTATAAATTTCTGATTCTTTCCGATAAACTATTCTCTTTGCTGTCAGCCCCGTATTTCTACAGATGATAAGAATCTTGAGAAGTTATCCAATTCAAGCTATACTACACTTAAACCACAATTTCTCAAAGTAGGCCACGTATGAACCAGCTTATTTCAGCTCCTGTGTAGATCTCTCCGTCTTCACATAGCTCACCTTTAAGCATCATTTTTCAACATTAAAGCAGTTAATCCTCGCACATTTCACACTGTGCCCCCCTTCCTTTCTCATTTTTACCTTGCATCGAGTTCAGATCCTATCAGCTTTCTCTGCCATCCTATGATTTGGCCTTCTTTTCCTTTAAACCTGAGCCACTTCAGGAAAAAATGCAAAGAAAAGTGTGAGGACTTACCCTGCTGTCATACAAATTGAAGGAAGGACTGAGGAAAAGGAGTTCCCCACTGCCTACTCTCATCACCCTTTAAAAAATAAATCGCTAAAAAATCTTGCCCAACCCAGATGTGGCAAGAGCTCCTAAACGTAGGCCTTTGGCTAAAAGCCCTAAATTTAGGCTAGGCTAAAAACTACACTGGAGTCCTAAGAAGTGACAGAAAAGCTGAAAGACGGTAAGAAAAGGTTCTCTGGTTTCCAAATTTGGGCAGAAAAACACCTTATCGCTATGTTACTTGTTTTGTTTTCTCCTCATGAAAGAATAAGAAAGGCCCCTGGGGAGATTAAAAAAAAAGAACGAAGAAACCCGATCTTCGGGAACCTAGGCAGAGCCAGGTACCTGAAGGAAGCCAGGGCTCTGCTTTTGGATGAGTCCATGAATGCGCACTTTGTCACCGCCTCACCCTAAACCCACAGGTTTGACTGACTCGGATCACAACCCGAGAGGCTGGCTGAGTATCTGTTACTACAACATCAGTACACGTTTCTGCTTTACATACTTTCAACTCCAATTTCCTAATGATTTTTGGCTAGGCATGACTATCAAAAGGAACTGACCAAAGCATATAATTAAGTTCCATTTTTAAGTCTGCAAAATATTGCACTACCTTACAATGATGAAATACCTGGATGGTTTCTTAAAACCTTTTCCAAAAACTACATTCCATTCTTATGTAAGAGCAACAGTCATTACGAAGAAGCATTCCTTTCAATGATTTAGTTTAAAGACAGAAAGAATCAAAATCTTCGCTTTGAGACTCATTTGTTTAACACTGAGTCACAGACCTACTTCCAAACTGAAGGTCCTAGGCACTGAGCTGTCCCATCCAGGACTCTTCAATGTGGTGGTGACAGGCAAATGATAGGGACACAGCAATTTCTTGCTTTCTTTGCATGTACGGAGAGACACCAGATTTCAAAAACTTACTTCTGTTATAAAAACAATTGTAATAAAACAATGCAGAAAAACTATTTTAACCCCATATATACAGGGATATTTATCACTCTTCATGATAAATGAAAAAATATATTAGATCATTTGTCTTAATTGGGATTGCTGTGACAGAATGCCATGGACTGGGCGATTTAAATGACAGACATGTATTTCTCGCAGCTCTGGAGGCCAGGAAGTCCAAGGTCAAGGTGACGGCTGATTCGGTGTCTGGTGAGAGCCACTTACTAGCTTACCGACAGCCACCTTCTCCAGCGTGCTTGTGTGGCCTTTCACTTATGCTTGCTCATGAAAAGAAGGTCCTGGTGTCTATTTCTCTTCTAATTAGGCCACTAATCCCATTATAAGGAGTCCACCATTATGACCTCACTTAAAGATAATTATCTCTGAAAGGCTCCACCTCTAAATACCAACACATTGGGGAACTGGATTTCATTGAGATTTTGGAGGAAGAAACAAATATTCAGTCCATAATATTTTACCTCTGCCCCACCCCAAATTCATATCCTTGCTGCACACAGAATATACACACACTTATCCACCCCAATAAGTTTAACTCATCTCACAAAAGTCGTAAACTAATTCCAGCATCAACCCTAAAGCCCAGAGTCTCCTCTAAGTACCATTTAAATCAGATATGGGCCAGACTTTAGGTATAATTCATCTTGAGGCAAAATCCCTTTTTAGCTGTGAACCTATAAAGCCAGCAAATCTATGTATTTCTCAAATACAGTGGTGGGACAAACATGGGATGGACATTCCCATTCCAAAGAGGAAAAATCAAAAAGAAGAAAGGGGTGATGGATCCCAAGTTTACCCCGAACCTAGCAGAGCAAATTCCATTAAATCTTAAGGCAAGAGAATAATCCTCTTTGGTCGATGCTTCTCACTCCGGACCCACTGGAGTGGCAGCATGTCACCACGACTTCATGGGGGCAGCGTACCCTTCAGATCGGCAGTGTACTGCTCATATGGCTCTCAGGGAGGGCCCTCCATGCAGCTTTGCAGGACAGCAGTCCTGTCCTTTGAAAGCAAAGTGGAAGGGGGCTTGCCTCCAAGGACACGCACTCTGGGCCTGTGGTGAGAGTGCAAGCCCTGATGATGATCTCTGTCTGCACTGTCTTTGAGATCCTTCTTCCCTTTTTTTTAAAGGTATAACACATGTTCACAGCCTTCCTTTATTCCCCCCTATTTTCTCTCCTTTAGTCCCAGTTGGCAGTGTTTCTGCTGGTATAATCTCATCTTTATTGCTGGCTCCATTCAGATGACTGATTATGTCTACGGCTCATACCCACACTGACCTTCTTATCAAATGTGGTCAGTGAGCCACATCCTTCGTGTTCTCTTCCGAACATGCTGCCTCATTTTTTGCAATTTGAACAGGGTGTGATGTTCCAAGTCTTTAAGTTCCAGTTCTTTTTGCTCAACAATTCCTTTTTTCAATTCATTTCTCTCTTTTCACATTTTACTATAAGCAGTCAGGGAGAACCAAGCCACTCATTCAACACCGCTTAGAAATCTCAGCTAAATAAAATATCCAATTTCATCCCTCACAACTTCAATCTTCCACAAAACACTAGAACATGACCATAATTCAGCCAAGTCCTTTCTAGTTTATAACAAGAACCACCTTTTCTGCATTGTCCAATATAACATAATCCTCATTTCCAACTGAGACATCACCAAAATGGCCTTTATCATCCTTATTTCTACCAAATGACTTTGTTCACAATCCTTTGTGTATTCTATAAGAAGATGGAAACCTTCTCTGCAACTCTCCCCTTTTTTATTTTCCCTGAGCTCTTACCAGAATTGCTTTTAAAAGTCTCTTCATAGCAACCATGGCTTCTCCTAGCATGCACCTCCAAATTCTTCCAGTTTCTACTCATAATCAAGTTCCAAAGCTTCCCAGTTTTAGGTACTTGTTAACAGCAACACCCCATTGCTAAGTACCAATGGCTGAATTAGTCAGCTTGGGTTTCTATAACAAACTACCGTAGCCTGGGTGGCCTAAACAACAAACATTTATTTCTCACAGTTCTGAGGCTAGGAAGTCCAAGATCAAGATGCTCATAGACATGGTCTCTGGCAAAAGGCCTCTTCCTGTCTTGCAGACCACCACCTTGCATCTCCTCACCCTTGTCCTATGCTTACATGGGTATTAATCCTATTATGGGGCCTCTCTCTCATGACTGCATCTAGATCTAATTACCTGCTAAAGGCCCTGCCCCCTAATACCATCTGGAAATGAGGCTTCAACATACGAATTTCTAGGGGAACACAAACATTCAGTCTATAACACTGCTTTAAATAAATAGATAATTTGGTTCATTTTATGTACCTCATTTCACAGATTACACCTTTCATTGTATTCATCTCTTTCTCTTAATCACATTAATTATCTGAAAAAAGTTACTTGTTGATATGTTTGAATGCCTAAAACCTAAGACCAACCATATGTGTATTATGTGATGAGGTAGCATATTTATTATTATTTTGTTGACATCTTACACAATAGTTCTCAAAGATATGTCAGGGTTATTTGCTTAATAAATACTAGATACTTTTAGCCACTAATTCCTGTCCTATGTCAGAGGCTGCCCATGGTTTTGTTCATGGAGTAAATTAAAGATTTGCCATTGGTTTGCAAAATACCTCTGTGGCTATTCACATCATAATATGAATTTTCCATTCATTTTAGTAGGGTATTTCTATTGGGAAGCATAGAGATAGTTAGCCAAGAATGTCTTTTGCCCTTGCAAAATTAAAAATGTCCCCAAACCATTGTAAAATATTGACCTAGCTAAGATTGAAAATTCCATATATAAGTTATAAAAGCCTGCCAATACAGGTTTTCACCACTTTGCAATCATCAATAATTTCAATTCAACAGATTATCACATTTGCCCTCTGGGCCTGTCCTCATTACTGTTTCAATATCTTTCCATTTCCTGGTTAACCAAGTAACTTGCTCTTTGTTTTGTCACTAAATCACAATATATTTATGTACAATGACTAAATTGATACTATATTTTTACACATTCACAAAAATGGGATGTTACATTTTTAGCATCCTTCATTTTAGTCATCAATATGTTTTGAACATCTTTCTGTGTCAGTAAAGACATATGCATATCAACATCATGACTTTATCAAATTCTACTACATGAATGTAGCAAAATTTATTTAAATAATTTCCTATTGTTGGAAACTTAAATTGTGTCCACATTTTCTGATATAAACTTAATCACAATGAACGTCACTATGTTTTGCACATTTGTCAGATAATTTTCTATTATAAATGCCTAGAATTGAAACAATGTAAGGATTATCATTCATATTGTCATAATCTTGCCCCTGCCTACCTCTCTAGTCTTATGTCGGCCTCTGTTGCCCCTTTACAATCTCAAACCATAATTGCCTTCTTTTCATTCCTGAATATACCATGTTTCCTCCCATTTCATGAACTTTGACCTTGCAATTCCCTCCATCTGAAATACTTATCTACTGACTCTACTCTGCTTCCTAGGTTACTCTTACTACTCTTTGCACTGGTCAATGGACTTATTCAAAGAAGTCTTCCCTGACTATTTAAGGATCCCCTAATAAATACTTGCCGAGCTCCCTAAATTTTCTCTTCATAGCTATTATCCCAACTAGTAATTTCATGTATGTGTCTTTTCCATTAGGTTGCAAATTCTTTAAGATTAGGGACTGATCTGTTTTGCATATTACTTTACCCCAGCCCCCAACACAATGTCTATTGTGTCTATTGAGCACTGTAACTATTCAGAGTTCATAGAATGAATGCTTTCTAAAAATGTTGTATCTGTTTATGCTTTCACGAGCCCATTTCCCAATATCCTTCCCAATACCTTTATTTTTAAAGCTTCAAAACACAGTTATATAATGAAATTCCTGTGTGTTCATCAGGAAAGCAAAACGTAGTTAAGGGTACATTTAATATAGGATTGCCCTGATAAGTAGATAATGGAATATGTTGGATGTATTCCAAATTTATCTAGTAACATTCATTTTTATTAATGAATCAAAAATTTTAAAGTTTTTCAACAAATATTTACTAAGAGCTTATCACATGTGAGCGTAAGGAAGAACATGAATAAGAATAAAATACCCCTCACCTTAAGAAGCTTAAAAGATCAGTAAAGGTTTAATATACCACTGGAGTACAATTAATTGGACTGAACTTTGGTTATTTTAGAGTAATTATTGTTTCCTCCTTTTCCTTTATTCTTTCACATGAAATGGATAATTTTTCTCAGTGAAGAGATTGCAGCCCTTTAGTTTCAACCCCACTTACAACTTCCTCATATAAATCCTTAAGTACCTCTTGTTGAGATGAATGCAAATAACCTTTATCCAACTGTATCTTACAGATAGCTTACTATTCCTAAAACATAGCTCTGCTCCTGCTATTCTCTCATTCAAAACTGTGATTGTCAAACATGCAACTTCTAGTCAAGATGGAGGTTTAGGTAAATATGGCTGGCCTCCTTGCACAACCACATCAAAATCACAACTACACTGTGGAACAACCACCATTCAGAACTGTCCGAAATCGAGCTGCATGGAAGTTCCACACTATGGAATTAAAGAAGAAACTACAACGTGACTGGTAAGAGGGGCAGAGATGTGGAACGAGCTGGTCCATACTCACGTGTGGCAGATAAAAATCATGAGGGTTATCTCAGGATAAAAAGGGTCCCAGTCCCACACCAAGCCCCATAGCCCAGGGTTCTAGTGCCAGGAAGAGAAGCTGCTGTAACTTTTAGCTGAAAAAAAAGTGGGGATTGAGGTTGTGGAAGACAGAAATGGCTGGACTCCCTGGCAGATCCTCTTAAAAGGCCCATGCACAGACTTACTCAGACTCACTCCCTCTGAGCTTCAGCACAGGGGGAGCAGATTGAAAGGCATTAGAGACATACAGGGAGGAACTGAATTGCTGGGCACCAAGGGGAAAACTAGGGAGCAGCTTCATCCCAGACAGAAGTGCAGGCAGAGGCCACTGTTCCTTCCACAGAGCCAGAGAGACAGCAGGCATGTGCCATATCTGATACTACATCAACCTGGCTCACACTGTTTGCCCTAGCCTGGTGATTCCCTGAGGCCCTGCCCCAGCCAACTTTAGGTCTGGCCCAAGCTGTTTCCACTGGTCTTTCCAACTGAATGGCTTGTCTTGGCCTATCCTTCAGATTTCCTAAATTATCTCAAACAAGCAGCATCTGGCTTCAGAGAGCCACTACTTCTTACTAAGCTGCCCCAGGCCCCAGGCCCCAGGCCTGGCACTAGCAGTAGCCAGCTTTGGTTCACAATTTGGCCTCACCTGGGCATCTCCAAGCTCAGCACAAGTAGCAGCCATCTGTAGATCACTTTGCAGCTTATGCTGTGTAAACCCTGGACAGAACAGGCAGCAGCTGACCTTGGATATGCCAACAGCATTCAAGACTCAACTATAACAGGAGGGTGTACAAGCCCACACAAGGCATGCACCTCAAATAACCAGCTTGGATAATATGGGAGGTTGTGCTACTGGACCCTACATGACCCCTACTACATTGGGCCACTCTACAAAGCCTGGAAGACAAAGCAGCTCTACCTAATACACAGAAACAAACGCAGGGAGGCTGCCAAAATGAGGAGACAAAGAAACATGGCCCAATGAAAGACCAGATCAAAACTCCAGAAAAAGAACTAAACAAAATGAAGACATGCAAGCTACTAGATGCAGAGTCCAAAACACTGGTTATAAGGATGCTCTGTGAACTTAGTATGAACTTCGACAGCATAAAAAAGGGCATGGAATCCATAAAAAAGAACCAGTCATAAATGAAGGAAGGGTACATGAATTGAAATAAAAAACAATTTACATGGAATCAATAGTAGAGTGGGTGAAGCCAAGAATCAAATCAGTAATTTGGAATAAGGAAGCAAAAAACACCCAATCAGAACAGCAAGAGAAAAGAATCCAAAAAAAATAAGGATAGTGTAAAGAGCCTCTAAGACAATTGCAAATGTACCAATATCTGCATGATGAGGTACAAGAAGAAGAAGAGAGAGAATAAAAAATTGGAAACCTATTTGAAAAAATAATGACAGAAAACTTCCCTAATTTGGTTAAGGAAATAGACATACAAGTCCAGGAAGCAGAGAGAGACTGAAACAAGATGAATCCAAAGAGGCCCATTACAAGACACATCATAATTAAAATGTCAAAGTTTAAAGACAAATAAAGAATTTTAAAAGCAGCAAGAGAAAAGCAGTTAGTTACTTACTGTCAGCCAATGTCTGAAAAGAAACTTTTCAGCCTAGAAGGGACTGGAAAGAAATATTCAAGGTGATGAAAAGCAAGGACCTAAAACCAAGATTATTCTATCCAGCAAAGCTATCATTTAGAATCAAAAGACAGATAAAGAACTTCCCAGACAAGAAAAAGTTAAGAGTACATCACCATCAAATTAGCATTATATGAATTGTTAAAGGATCTGCTTTAAGAAGAAGATACAAAATATGAACAATAAAATGGCAACAAATACATATATATCAACAATTGAATCCAAAAAACACTAAATAAAATAAACAAGTAGAACAGAAACAGAATTGTAGATAGAACATTTTGATGGTTGCCAGATGAAAAGAGGGTCAGAGAGATGGGTGAAAAAAATGGAGGGATTAAGAAGCACAAATCAGTAGTTACAGAATAATCATGAGGATGTGAAGTACAGCACAGGAAATAGAGTAGCTGAAGAACACATGTGCATGACCCATGGACATGGACAACAGTGTGGGGATTGCCTATGGACATGGACAACAGTGTGGGGATTGCCTGAGGGAGCAGAGAGGAAATATTGGGAAAACTGTGATACCGTAATCAATAAAATATAATTTTAGAAAAGTTACAATTGTTTCCAAAAGTCTAAACACATTAGCTTGGAGTTCAAGAACCTCTCAAAATCCAGCTTACATATCCTTTAAGCTCAGTTCAAATAGCTCATCCTTCATGAAGCACAAAGTGATTTATTCCTTCTCCAATTATTACAGCATTCATTTGTTTCACATTGTTCTTCATCACAACTACTTACATAAGCCTCATTTCCCCCAAGTGTAATTATCGGTATTTAGGGGATATAATAATATCTGCCAAGAAGAAGAAAGAACAGGAGGAAGAAGAGGAAGGAGGAGGAGGAGGAAGAGGAGGAGCAGTAGGAGATGAAGGAGGAAAGAAGGAGGCAATGACAAAAACCAATGACTATGAGAGTTTTATGGGATTTTGATCTTGGAATATTTATATTTCTCATTATAAAATTATTAAATGGTCTTCAGATTAGAATTACATTTTTCATGTGTTTAAATACAAGGAAGAAAAGTGCTAATTATGCTTACTTGTTATTCTAGTTCATTGTCAGCTATATCTTTCATTCTAAATTAACAATGAATAGGACATTTTGATTTCATATAGATCAGTATCAAGAGCTTGGTTAATTTTAAATGTATCTTTAAAAATATATTTGCATGCTGACAAAAATCAGGTATTGAAATCTCCAAGATTAAGGGCTAGCCTTAGGATTAAGGGTTCTAGAGTATACAAAGTTCACCTAATTAATAAAAGCCACCCGAGAGATATATTGTCTCCTTTATGAATAAATAATAAGAATCCTAATATTCCCTTTCGCTAGATGAACAAACACACCATGTAATTTTAACACTAAAATAATCACAACAGTTATAGCACTAGAACAAAGACCATACAATTTTTAAATGAAAAAAGTTGGTTTTATAAAAAATAAAATAATTGACAGTTTGCTCTTTGCTTAGAAAACAAATTACTCTCCTATTAAAAAATATAACTTTCTCTGGCATTATGAGAAAAATTATATTTACATCAACATGTTAGAGAAATGCTTTATAAACAATGAAAACTTGTTTCAGTCATTTTATATTATTTATAATATAAGGGCAGTTTATACAAATAACTTTACTACACATAAATTTTTTTCCTAATTTTTACTAGAGCATCTTTTTAGTTGTTAAGAACATGGTAGACCACAACAGCTCTTTGCCTTAAAATAAAGTACACAGCTTATTTTGTCTTCTTGCTCAAAACCCTCAAAACCAAAGAGGCTATTTAAAGGAAAAAAGGAAAAGGATAATATACATGTAGGGCATTGCTCAATAGAGAGAAGAATTTTTCTATAGTTAATATATAGGTCTTTTAAATCTAGCCGCAAGCAACCAATAGTCTGGTTTTATTAGGCAGTACTTTGGTAGTTGATTTGCAAAGATGAGTAACTTTTATTTATGGTCAGACAAACTATTTAAGAACATCAATTTTGAAAGCCTGACTACATTTTAAAAATTCATGTAAAATGCATTTCCTGTTAGAAAAAAACACCACCACAGGACTTTATCATTTTTAAATACATATGTAAAGTTAAAAACTAAAAGAAAAATATATTTAAACTTCAGCATCATCATTTGATGACTGATTTACCATCAAATCAATGAAGAAGCAGCAGCTGCCATTTCTCTTCTAAAGCACGGTCTCCCTAAAAGAAAGCTGGGAAAGAGGTCATCCTGACTGTCCTGATTTAACAGAGCATCACACTGCACTGTCTTCTTAGCAAAACTGACTATAACTCAAATTACCTCGATCAAGTCAAACTAAGAAACACTTTCTGTAAGGACTGATCATAGTCAGAATTTACTGATCAACTACTCATTTTCCTCAGTGAAAAAAATTATTTAAAAGGTGCAAGTTTACCTAATGACCTACTAAAATGATGAATGCCTCAAACGCCCTTTGAGCTATTTGGTGTTATCTGTAAGGATCTACAGTGTCACAAAAGATTCCACATGTCCCAGTCACTTATTCTAACATTCTAAGTATAACATTTTCTTATATCCAATCAAAATCCTTCATGCCACGGGTTAGGTTGATTATTTGTTTGACCTTCAGTGAAGATTGAGAACATCTGGTCTCTACCCTTTATGCATAAATTAAATATTTCTAAATCTTCTCTTCTCTAGAATAATAATAATCTCTACTAAATTTTTTTTTCTTTTAGGTTTCTTTTTCAACCCTTTAATCATCTTTGTGGTCCTCCTCTGAACTTTCTCCAAGTTCACCATGTTCTTCTTAGTGGTGGTAGAGCCCAGAACTAGAAACAATGCTCTTGCAAGGCTCTGACCAGTGGCAAGTACAATGGGAAAATTATTATGTTTCTTACATTCTTGATTCTTATTTATGTGACCTTGTACTGTGTTTGCTTTAACCACAACACTACATTGTTAACTCATGCTAATCTTATTATCCCCTTATTGCTAAGGGGATTTCCAAGTTACACTTAAATATAGTCAGTTACTCATTCTCTGGATTTTTGTTATTTTTCTCTTTTTATCCAAACTGCAAAATATTTGTCCTCTACTTTATTTCCTTATCCTAGTTTCTAATCAATATTCCAGTTTGCTAAATTAGCCTAACAAAAACAGTAAGGTGATATAAGGCAATGATGCCTCATTATTTTTCTCTCCCATTCCAATGGCCAATAATTTATTAAGAACATTATGAGCACCAGCCTGAGAACCAAAGGGTCGATGGTTCCATTCCTAGTCAGGACACACGCCTGCCTGGGTTACAGTCCAGGTCCCCAGTAGGGGGCATGCGAGAGACAACCACACACTGATGTTTCTCTCCCTCTCTTTCTCCCTTCCTTCCCCTCTCTCTAAAAATAAATAAAATCGTTTTTAAAAATTGAAAATAAAGAATATTAGAACACTTAATCATTATATGTCTATAAGAGGGGTTTAAGTGTTCTCAAAAAAAATGAGTGTCAGAATTCATCACCCACTGAGAAAGTCTGATTATGGAGGCCTAGCTAAATTTGCTCTGTCACCTTCAGGACTATCTCAGGGACTGGAGGGAATAAGTATAAATAACAAAAATGCTTTTACAACTTCATAAAGTCTCAAAGAACTATATTAAAAATTTCTCAACATATTGACTAGTTTCCCTTGCAGAAAAACAATGAAAAGCTTGAAGGATCATAATACATAACAGCTATTTCAGTTACCTTGCTCTACTGGGCCTTCTATTCTGTTAATAACTGAACAAGATTTGTTTTAATAAGTTTACTGATAAATATTTTTAAAATGTACTTTAATAATGACCTTATTACACGTGGAGCTATGCCAGTTAAAAAAACAAGACAATTCAATTTACCTGGTTTCCACTGTGTAGGAACAAGAAACTTAACATTACTGACATGGAAGTACACATAGCCAGCTAAATACCGTCAACTCATCTATTGCTATCACACAGACATGACTTATAATATATATCACACATAGTTAAAGAGTAAATGCATTTAAGAAACGGAAGACAAGGATCAGTAATTAAATGCCATGAAGAGGAGAGTCATGGCGTTCTATGCTGCCTGTGAACAAAGCTGTTCCAGCCAGCTTTTAAAAACACCCAGTGAGCGCCAGTGTTGCTTTCTACAAATTGCAGAAGCAAAAGATGTTTCAGCTGATCAAAAAGAAACACAGCTTTATTGTTTAAAGTTTAAATAGGAACCAGAAGAGGAATTAAAAATGATTAAATATATTAGAAAGGTGAGCATAGAGTTGGTGGTTTAAATCAGTGGAATTATTATCCACAAAAGAACAAATAAAAGAGAATGTCTAACTGTACAAATAAAAACTGTCATAAAATCATACTATTTAGAGACAGAACACTAACTCCCAAAACAACAGCAGGGAAGGGATAGGGAAAGAGACTGTTGCTTATTACCCTAAAAATATACTATTTTGTTTTAAAAAACTATATTTAGGTCCTTTGCCCACTTTTTTAATTGGGTTGTTTGTGTTTTTGGTTTGAGTTTTGTAAGTACTTTATAGATTTTCTTTTCTTTTTTTAAGTATACTTTATTGATTATCCTATTACAGTTGTCCCATTTACTCTCTCCCCTTTATACCCCTCCACCCTGCACCCACCTTCAGTCCAGCATTCCTTATCCTTAGTTCATGTCCATGGGTCATGCATATAAGTTCTTTGGCTTCTCCATTTCCTATATTGTCCTTAACCTACCCCTGTCTATTTTGTACCTATCATTTATGCTTCCTATTCTCTGCATCTTTTTCCCCATTCTCCCTGCTCCCCCTCCCCATGGATAACCCTCCACATGATCTCCATTTCTGTGATTCTGTTCATATTTTAGTTGTTTGCTTGGTTTTAGTTTTGTTTTTTAGGTTCAGTTGTTGATGGTTATGAGTTTGTTGTCATTTTACTGTTCATAGTTGTAATTATCTTCTTTTTCTTAGATAAGTCCCTTTAAACACTTCATATAATAAGGGCTTGGTAATGATGAACTCCTTGAATTTGACCTTATCTGAGAAGCACTTTATCTGCCCTCCCAATCTAAATGATAACTTTGCTGGATAGAGAATCTTGGATGTAGGTCTTTGATTCAAGGTCATGACTTTGAATACTTCTTTCCAGCCCCTTCTTACCTGCAAGGTATCTTTTGAGAAATCAGCTGACAGTCTTATGGGCACTCCTTTGTAGGTAACTGTCTCCTTTTCTCTTGCAGCTTTTAAGATTCTTTCCTTATCTTTAATCTTAGGTTACTTAATTGTGATGTGTCTTGGTGTTTCTTCTTGGATCCAACTTCTTTGGAACTCTCTGAGGTTCCTGGAATTGAATGTCTAGTCCCTTTGTCAGATTGGTGAAGATTTCCTTCATTATTTGTTCAAATAAGTTTTCAATTCCTTCCTATTCTCCGTCTGGCACCCCTATGATTCAGATGTTGGAACTTTTAAAGTTGTCCCAGAGTTTCTCACCCTCTCCTAATTTTTTTGAATTCTTGTTTCTCCATTCTGTTCTGGTTGGATGTCTATTTGTTCCTTTTGTTCCAAATCATTGCTTTGAGTCCTGGTTTCCTTCCTTTCACTGTTGGTTCCCTGTACATTTTCCTTTATTCCACTTTGTATAGCCTTCATTTCTTCCTTCATTTTTTGACCAAACTCAATCATTTTGGTGAGCATTTGGATTACTAGTGTTTTGAACTTTGCATCTGATAGGTTGTCTATCTCTTTGTCGCTTATTTCTTTTCCTGAAGTTTTGCTCTGTTCTTTCATTTGGACCACAGTTCTTTGTCTCGGTGCACCTGCCCCTACACAGCTGAATCTCCACAGAGGGTGGTGGTTGGTGGTCAGTGTTCAAAGCCAGTCCTTATAGTTGACTGGCCCAGGTAAACCTCTCCCATTGACCTGGCAACAGCAACCAAGGCTCAACTACAAGAGGAAGGTGTACTCTGCCCACACAAAGGGTGCAACTCAAGTACCCAGCTTGGATGATAGGAGTGGCTGTGCCACTGGACCCTACAGGACACCTACTACATTAGGCCATGCTACCAAGACAGGGAGTCATAGCAGCTCTTCCTAATACATAGAAACAAACACAGGGAGGCTGCCAAAATGAGGAGACAAGGAAATATGGCCCAAATGACATAACAAACCGAAACTCCGGAGAAAGAACTAAAAAAACGGAGGTAAGCAAACTGTCAGATGCTGAACTTAAAACACTAGTTGTTAGGAAGCTCAAGGAGTTTAGTTTTAAGGAACTTAGTGAGGGCCTCAACAGCATAAAAATGATCCCATCAGACATGAAGGATAAACTAATAGAAATAAAGAACAATTTATGGGGAAACAACAGTACAGTGGATGAAGCTGAGAATCAAATCAATGACTTGGAACAGAAGCAAATAACAACCAATCAGAACAACAAGAAGAAAAAAAGGACCAAACCACCCCCCAAACCTGAGGATAGTGTAAGCAGCCTCTGGGACAATGTCAAGTGATCCAACTTTAGCATCATAGGGGTGCCAGAAAGAGAAGAGCAAGAAACTGGAAGTCTATTTGAAAAAGTAATGAATGAAAACTTCCTTCATTTGGTGAAGGAAAATAGATGTGCAAGTTCAGGAAGCACAGAGAGTCCCAAACAAGATGGATGCAAAGGGTCCTACTCCAAGACACATTTATAATTAAAATACCAAAGATAAAGAAAGACTCTTAAAATCAACAAGAGAAAAGAAGTTAGTTAATACAGGAGAGTTCCCATAGGACTGTCAACTGATACAGCAAGAGAAACTTTGCAGGCTAGAAGGGATTGGAAAGAAATATTTAACGTCATAAAAAGCAGATGCCTACAACCAAGATTGCTCTACCCAGCAAAGATATCATTTGGAATTGGAGGACAGATAAAGAGCTTCCCAGACAACAAAAGACTAAAGGAGTTCATCATCACCAAACCATTATTATATGAAGTGTTAAAGAGACTTACTTAAGAAAAAAAATCAAAACTATGAACAGTAAAATGGCAGAAAGTACATACCTATCAACAATGGAATTTAAAAAACAAAGCAAACAAGAAGAACAGAGACAGAATCGTGGACATAGAGCATTTTGATGGTTGCCGGATGGGAGGGGCGTGTGGGGGCATGGGTGAAGAGGTGAGGGGATTAAGAAGCACAAAGAGGTAGTTACAGAATAGCCATGGGGATATAGAGTACAGGAAATGAAGCAGCCAAAGAACTTACATGCATGACCCACAGACATGAACAATGGTACGCAGACTGCTGAGGGAGTGGGGGTGCTGGGTGGAGAGGGGCAAAGGGGGAAATATTGGGACAACTGCAATAGCATAATCAATAAAATATAATACAAATAAATAAAATGTGGGAAATGAGGTAACTATAGCTCATAGCACTGTTTTGTGGATAAACGTTAAGTACTGCATATATACTGTACAAATGAGCACAAATGCTTAATAAATGTTATTGATATTTCAATTATTATTGCTTTTGCTAATATAAATAAATATTTGTGAATTGATTAGGTTAATCCCACTCAGTTGAGGAGGACTGGCCTTTTACAATTATGTTTCATAATACTAACGACTTTTTCTTTCATCTCTTTATTAAAATTTAATCACAAATTCCAAATTTCACATCAGTGAAAACATAATTTATAAATAACAATAACTCTTTCACTAAAGTTTATGAAGCAATTAACAATATCCTACTTTCTCTTGATCCCCACTTAATGAAATTCACAAAATAGACACTGAGAGATTGTAGTATTATAACGTAAGTAACAGCAGGCTGTGAACTGCCTCGCAGTTCATTCTGAATCTTCAGCAAGACTTTCCCTGGCGGTTGCTAACCTAAAAAGTTATTAGCCTAATGTAGTTAAGATAAATGAAGTGTCAGGAAAGATTTTTGTGGCAAGTACAAAGGCCTATTTGGCTGGTAAATTTTCCCCATTTGCCAATTTAAAGAGTCCTCAACTTTACTTCCAAAAACACTATTCTTTTAGTCTTGTGAGCACTGTAAAAGTAGTCGACTTTTTAAAAGAATAGTTATAAATCACATCTGAAATCCCCAAAGTGCTCTTGCTATTTGTTGGCCAAATCAAGTATATCTTCTAACTTTTCCCCCTTGTTCCTTGCCACTTACATTGCTTCCAAAACTAAAAATTTTTATGAGCGAAAGTCTTAATGGCCACTCTTGCAGATTCATCATAATCCAAGGGTGTGTAGAAATGTGATGTGGTGATGTTCTGTCACAAACTTATGATAATTGATGTGAATATCAACATGAATATAATATAAAAAAGAATCATTGTGTGAATAATTTTTTAATGTGATGACAATAATATGTTAGAACTGTGCAAAGACAAGGCAATAATCCAAGGTGGGGACTTTTTTTAGACATTCTACTCTCACCAAGGAATCATTATGGCAAAAAGAAAATTGAACTGTAACACCCACATCTGGCATTACTAGACGAAGAAAAAAATAAATTTGACCAAAGTAAGGACAGTCCTTTTCTCATTCAAATCAAATTTCTTCTCTAAATCCATCTTTAGCTGTCACAGCTCTCGGCCACTTAGGTTTCCAAACAGTGACCACTTGAGAGATGAAACACAAGGCCATCAGGGGTGAACAGAATTGGGTTTACTCTACCAAGGGAAATAGTAAAACAAAGAGTAAACAAGAGAAATCAAACACCATCTCTGAAGTTTGGCCAAGACTCTATTTTAATTCCATTAAAATCATCAGTTTCATTTTAATTAAATTTTTAGCACTTGTGTTAGCATTATACTGGAACTACAAGGGTATTTAATAAAACTATTAATGCACTTTTCTGGTATGAGGTTATTTCAGAAAATATATCTAGAATGTATAATTGCTGTCATACATTGGATTATATTTTTTGTTACTTTAGTTTTCTAAATTGCTTCCTTCTATCCCCTAACTTCATTGTTCGCTCCTCACTCCTAGCTCAAACACAAACATACACATTTATATAGTAAATTGATGCAGATAAATCATTTAAAATAGGAGATTGTTTTTTAGTACCTACTTCAGTAGACACACTTTAGCTTACATTTAAATGATTAAAAATTTACACCATTTCAGGTTTTGTCTATGTATTTCAGATACCCAATTCATCAACACGGTAGTTATTTTGCAAGCTTGACAGAAAAATACAAGGATTCACAAAAAATTAGATGAAGGCAAAGATGTACCTAATAATAATCCACTAAAATATTATCAGTTGCAAGTATTTAATCTTGAAAATAAAACATTTTTGTAAGTCTCTTAATGTGACTAGCTGTCCTCAAAACAAGGAGCTTTGATCTTGGCAAATCAGAGGACTGTCTCCTGTTAGTGGTTGTGCTGTAACAATTACGACTCTCTACAATTTGATCAAATGTAGACTGCTGATCCTTCCTCCCTTGTCTATCTCAAAGGCATATTCCATAAGAACAGGAGGCATGAACAGAGGAGCCAGACAACAGGACACCACCCCCAGGATCCAGAGAGCAGCTGGCTGGCCTCAAAAGGCAACACTTTTCAGTTCCTGTATTAAAGGAAATATTTTGCACCTTTTCTTGTTTGGCATTTAGTATCTTTTGTTTACATGCATTTTCATCACTGCCAAGGACCCCCTCAGCATATGTGTCTTCAAATTAATTCAAGCCAACAAATATCATACTAACATTGACCACTTTGTTCAAACTCTATCTTGCTGGGAAGGTGGAACTTATTAGGGATTGTTAAGCTCCAACCAAATATTGCTGCAGCTGTTCCCTGAAGTTTTCAGATATGTTAAAATTCCATGTTTGGGGGAATGGACATTACAGGTGTTCTGCCTCTGCTTTCCTTCCGTACCTCAACTCACTTTTATTTAGTGTTTTGTTTTCAATGAAAATAGCACGTGTTTTTCAGCAAGGATAAGATTATCAATTAATTAGATGGTCTCTGGTGCAGACTGGCATGCACCAACTGGGTCTGGCATAGTTTGCCATGGGTGTAGAAGGGATAAAGGTAAAGGAGAAAATGAGGGTCAAACAACTAATAAAAGCATAATTCATAAAATTTACTGCAGTCGAAACTATGTATAAAGGACTCCATGTGTTATAATTATTTGGGAAGCAATTAGACAACATGAATTTGTAAAAAATTAATGAAGTTGCACATTTCAAGGTAATATTATCCTTATAATTCAAAGAGGGTCTTTTTGAAGCACTGAATTTTCTTTATTATTGTTCAAGTGCAGTTATCTCCATTTCCCCCCAACCCCACCCATCCCAACCTCCCACCCTTCATCCTACCCCCATTGGCTTTGTCCATGTGTCTTTTGTATATGTTCCTTGATGACCCTTCCTCTGCACCTCTGTTACCCCCTCTCCAATCCCCTCTGGTTACTGTCAGCTTGTTCTTTATTTGAATGTTTCTGGTTATATTTTGGTTGCTTGTTTGTTTTGTTGATTGGGCTCCACTTATAGGTGAGATCATGTGGTATTTGTCTCTCACTGCCTGGCTTATTTCACTTAGCATAATGCTCTCCAGATCCATCCATGCTGTTGTATAGGGTAGGAAATTCTTTCTTTCTGCTGTGTAGTATTCCATTGTGTAAATGTACCATAGTGGGGTTTTTTTCTTAACATTTTTTAAAATGTTTTAATTGTTGTTCAAGTACAGTTTTCTGTCTTTTACTCCCATCCCAGCCCACCCACCCAGCCCTCCCCACTCCCTCTCATTTCCACCCCCTCTAAGCAACAAACAACAAGTGTTGGAGAGGTTGTGGAGAAAAGGGAACCCCAGTGTACTGTTGGTGGGATTGCAGACTGGTACAACCACTATGGAAAACAGTATGGAATTTTCTAAGAAAACTAAAAATGGAACTGCCTTTTGACCCAGCAATTCCACTGCTAGGATTATATCCCAAGAACCCTGAAACACCATTCCAAAAGCACCTATGCACCCAATGTTCATAGCAGCACAATTTACAATATCCATTGTTGGAAGCAACCTAGGTGCCCATCAGTAAATGAATGGATCAAAAAACTATGGTACATATACACAGTGGAATTCTATGTGGCAGAAAGAAAGAAGGAGCTCCTACCCTATGCAACAGCATGGATGGAACTGGAAAGCATTATGCTAAGTGAAATAAGCCAGGCGGTAAAAGACAAATACCATATGATCTCACCTTTAA